>JAAAWM010007784.1:0-10133 GCA_036873465.1 Thinopyrum obtusiflorum
AATCAAAGATGGTTAAGTTTCCTAACCATAGACATGTGTTGTCATTTGATGAAAGGGATCACATCATTAGGAGAATGATGTGATGGACACGACCCATCCGTTAGCTTAGCATATTGATCGTTCAGTTTTATTGCTACTGCTTTCTTCATGTCAAATACATATTTCTTCGACTATGAGATTATGCAACTCCCGGATACCGGAGGAATACCTTGTGTGCTATCAAATGTCACAATGTAATTGGGTGATTATAAAGATGCTCTACAGGTATCTCCGAAGGTGTTTGTTGGGTTGGCATAGATCGAGATTAGGATTTGTCACTCCGAGTATCTGAGAGGTATCTCTGGGCCCTCTCGGTAATGCACATCATAATAAGCCTTGTAAGCAATGTAACTAATGAGTAATTTGTGGAATGATGTATTACGGAATGAGTAAAGAGACTTTCCAGTAATGAGATTGAACTTGGTATGAAGATACCGACGATCAAATCTCGGGCAAGTAACATACCGATGACGAAGGGAATAATGTATGTTGTCACTACAGCACAAACGATAAAGATCTTAGAAGAATATGTGGGAACCAATATGAGTATCCAGGTTCCGCTGTTGGTTATTGACCGGAGAGGTGTCTCGGTCATGTCTACATAGTCCTCGAACCCGTAGGGTCCGTACGCTTAACATTCGATGACGATTTTGTATTATATGAGTTATGTGATTTGGTGACCGAATGTTGTTCGGAGTCCCGGATGAGAACATGGACATGACGAGGAGTCTCAAAATGGTCAAGAGGTAAAGATTCATATATTGGATGATAGTATTCGGACACCGGAAGTGTTTCGGAATGTATCGGGTACATATCGGAGTACCAGGGGGGTTATTTATGGGTGTATTTAGAACTTATCTAGATGTAACATTACTATGTCACATCCAAATTAACTTCACCGTCTATTTGTGCTTCTCCGCACTTGTTTTCTTTGTGTGTTTTTTACAGTTGGCCAGTCTTCTCCAGCCCATGAGCAGCGCAAGGCAGGCTGGAAACGAGCCCAAATAATCGATCCGCTCATTGTGTAATGAAAAGTTACTGAGTTCACTTATAATAAGTACACCTACACAGCTATACGTGCACGTCCTGAGGTACAGTAGATCCATCAAGCTACTTGTTTGTGTGCATGGTTGAGGTTTACACAGCTACACGCGCACATCATACAAAAACTTGTTTTCGAACATTTTCTGAAACACATGAACAATTTTTAAAACCCAAATGCTAGAAAGTGCAGCTGCACTTTTCGGATCTGAGCGCACGCTCATGGACTGAACGATGCAACAGACGGATGCTAGATTTGAAAAACTGTCCATCCACCCATTCTATATATCAAAAGATTCTTCAACTACAGTGCGTTGATTTTTCTCCATCTCGTTCGACCAACCGTGTGAACCCAGTGATAACGTAACGTGCATTAATTCCAGTACAAGAAAATTCAAAAAGCTATAACTTTCACACCGTGTGTCAGAATTATGATATGTCTTCATCGCTGGGTTCCTCGTGATGATCTCTTCAAAACTAGATCCCATATGAATATGTTTTGATGATTTTTTTGAAAAGCAACTTTGATGCTAGATGAGGCAAGTTTAGTGCTAAACATGAGCAGCTTCGATGCTAGAAGAATTGCACCATGTGTATAAGTGAATTCACCTAGTAGCCTCCTACTTAGTTGTGGGTAATAGTGTAATCGGTGGTTACCATGGTTGCTAAGTTGCATTCATCAAAAACTAAGTTGTACATGGTTTCGTTGTCTACCATACCGTGAAAGTTGCTCACTATAAAGGGGAAAGTTGTCTAACATGGTTTCTAAGTTCTCTGGCTCAAAAACTAAGTTGCCTGCAGGGGGGGGGGGGGGGGGGGGGGGGGGGGGGGGGGGGGGGGGGGGGGGGGGGGGGGGGGGGGGGGGGGGGGGGGGGGGGGGGGGGGGGGGGGGGGGGGGGGGGGGGGGGGGGGGGGGGGGGGGGGGGGGGGGGGGGGGGGGGGGGGGGGGGGGGGGGGGGGGGGGGGGGGGGGGGGGGGGGGGGGGGGGGGGGGGGGGGGGGGGGGGGGGGGGGGGGGGGGGGGGGGGGGGGGGGGGGGGGGGGGGGGGGGGGGGGGGGGGGGGGGGGGGGGGGGGGGGGGGGGGGGGGGGGGGGGGGGGGGGGGGGGGGGGGGGGGGGGGGGGGGGGGGGGGGGGGGGGGGGGGGGGGGGGGGGGGGGGGGGGGGGGGGGGGGGGGGGGGGGGGGGGGGGGGGGGGGGGGGGGGGGGGGGGGGGGGGGGGGGGGGGGGGGGGGGGGGGGGGGGGGGGGGGGGGGGGGGGGGGGGGGGGGGGGGGGGGGGGGGGGGGGGGGGGGGGGGGGGGGGGGGGGGGGGGGGGGGGGGGGGGGGGGGGGGGGGGGGGGGGGGGGGGGGGGGGGGGGGGGGGGGGGGGGGGGGGGGGGGGGGGGGGGGGGGGGGGGGGGGGGGGGGGGGGGGGGGGGGGGGGGGGGGGGGGGGGGGGGGGGGGGGGGGGGGGGGGGGGGGGGGGGGGGGGGGGGGGGGGGGGGGGGGGGGGGGGGGGGGGGGGGGGGGGGGGGGGGGGGGGGGGGGGGGGGGGGGGGGGGGGGGGGGGGGGGGGGGGGGGGGGGGGGGGGGGGGGGGGGGGGGGGGGGGGGGGGGGGGGGGGGGGGGGGGGGGGGGGGGGGGGGGGGGGGGGGGGGGGGGGGGGGGGGGGGGGGGGGGGGGGGGGGGGGGGGGGGGGGGGGGGGGGGGGGGGGGGGGGGGGGGGGGGGGGGGGGGGGGGGGGGGGGGGGGGGGGGGGGGGGGGGGGGGGGGGGGGGGGGGGGGGGGGGGGGGGGGGGGGGGGGGGGGGGGGGGGGGGGGGGGGGGGGGGGGGGGGGGGGGGGGGGGGGGGGGGGGGGGGGGGGGGGGGGGGGGGGGGGGGGGGGGGGGGGGGGGGGGGGGGGGGGGGGGGGGGGGGGGGGGGGGGGGGGGGGGGGGGGGGGGGGGGGGGGGGGGGGGGGGGGGGGGGGGGGGGGGGGGGGGGGGGGGGGGGGGGGGGGGGGGGGGGGGGGGGGGGGGGGGGGGGGGGGGGGGGGGGGGGGGGGGGGGGGGGGGGGGGGGGGGGGGGGGGGGGGGGGGGGGGGGGGGGGGGGGGGGGGGGGGGGGGGGGGGGGGGGGGGGGGGGGGGGGGGGGGGGGGGGGGGGGGGGGGGGGGGGGGGGGGGGGGGGGGGGGGGGGGGGGGGGGGGGGGGGGGGGGGGGGGGGGGGGGGGGGGGGGGGGGGGGGGGGGGGGGGGGGGGGGGGGGGGGGGGGGGGGGGGGGGGGGGGGGGGGGGGGGGGGGGGGGGGGGGGGGGGGGGGGGGGGGGGGGGGGGGGGGGGGGGGGGGGGGGGGGGGGGGGGGGGGGGGGGGGGGGGGGGGGGGGGGGGGGGGGGGGGGGGGGGGGGGGGGGGGGGGGGGGGGGGGGGGGGGGGGGGGGGGGGGGGGGGGGGGGGGGGGGGGGGGGGGGGGGGGGGGGGGGGGGGGGGGGGGGGGGGGGGGGGGGGGGGGGGGGGGGGGGGGGGGGGGGGGGGGGGGGGGGGGGGGGGGGGGGGGGGGGGGGGGGGGGGGGGGGGGGGGGGGGGGGGGGGGGGGGGGGGGGGGGGGGGGGGGGGGGGGGGGGGGGGGGGGGGGGGGGGGGGGGGGGGGGGGGGGGGGGGGGGGGGGGGGGGGGGGGGGGGGGGGGGGGGGGGGGGGGGGGGGGGGGGGGGGGGGGGGGGGGGGGGGGGGGGGGGGGGGGGGGGGGGGGGGGGGGGGGGGGGGGGGGGGGGGGGGGGGGGGGGGGGGGGGGGGGGGGGGGGGGGGGGGGGGGGGGGGGGGGGGGGGGGGGGGGGGGGGGGGGGGGGGGGGGGGGGGGGGGGGGGGGGGGGGGGGGGGGGGGGGGGGGGGGGGGGGGGGGGGGGGGGGGGGGGGGGGGGGGGGGGGGGGGGGGGGGGGGGGGGGGGGGGGGGGGGGGGGGGGGGGGGGGGGGGGGGGGGGGGGGGGGGGGGGGGGGGGGGGGGGGGGGGGGGGGGGGGGGGGGGGGGGGGGGGGGGGGGGGGGGGGGGGGGGGGGGGGGGGGGGGGGGGGGGGGGGGGGGGGGGGGGGGGGGGGGGGGGGGGGGGGGGGGGGGGGGGGGGGGGGGGGGGGGGGGGGGGGGGGGGGGGGGGGGGGGGGGGGGGGGGGGGGGGGGGGGGGGGGGGGGGGGGGGGGGGGGGGGGGGGGGGGGGGGGGGGGGGGGGGGGGGGGGGGGGGGGGGGGGGGGGGGGGGGGGGGGGGGGGGGGGGGGGGGGGGGGGGGGGGGGGGGGGGGGGGGGGGGGGGGGGGGGGGGGGGGGGGGGGGGGGGGGGGGGGGGGGGGGGGGGGGGGGGGGGGGGGGGGGGGGGGGGGGGGGGGGGGGGGGGGGGGGGGGGGGGGGGGGGGGGGGGGGGGGGGGGGGGGGGGGGGGGGGGGGGGGGGGGGGGGGGGGGGGGGGGGGGGGGGGGGGGGGGGGGGGGGGGGGGGGGGGGGGGGGGGGGGGGGGGGGGGGGGGGGGGGGGGGGGGGGGGGGGGGGGGGGGGGGGGGGGGGGGGGGGGGGGGGGGGGGGGGGGGGGGGGGGGGGGGGGGGGGGGGGGGGGGGGGGGGGGGGGGGGGGGGGGGGGGGGGGGGGGGGGGGGGGGGGGGGGGGGGGGGGGGGGGGGGGGGGGGGGGGGGGGGGGGGGGGGGGGGGGGGGGGGGGGGGGGGGGGGGGGGGGGGGGGGGGGGGGGGGGGGGGGGGGGGGGGGGGGGGGGGGGGGGGGGGGGGGGGGGGGGGGGGGGGGGGGGGGGGGGGGGGGGGGGGGGGGGGGGGGGGGGGGGGGGGGGGGGGGGGGGGGGGGGGGGGGGGGGGGGGGGGGGGGGGGGGGGGGGGGGGGGGGGGGGGGGGGGGGGGGGGGGGGGGGGGGGGGGGGGGGGGGGGGGGGGGGGGGGGGGGGGGGGGGGGGGGGGGGGGGGGGGGGGGGGGGGGGGGGGGGGGGGGGGGGGGGGGGGGGGGGGGGGGGGGGGGGGGGGGGGGGGGGGGGGGGGGGGGGGGGGGGGGGGGGGGGGGGGGGGGGGGGGGGGGGGGGGGGGGGGGGGGGGGGGGGGGGGGGGGGGGGGGGGGGGGGGGGGGGGGGGGGGGGGGGGGGGGGGGGGGGGGGGGGGGGGGGGGGGGGGGGGGGGGGGGGGGGGGGGGGGGGGGGGGGGGGGGGGGGGGGGGGGGGGGGGGGGGGGGGGGGGGGGGGGGGGGGGGGGGGGGGGGGGGGGGGGGGGGGGGGGGGGGGGGGGGGGGGGGGGGGGGGGGGGGGGGGGGGGGGGGGGGGGGGGGGGGGGGGGGGGGGGGGGGGGGGGGGGGGGGGGGGGGGGGGGGGGGGGGGGGGGGGGGGGGGGGGGGGGGGGGGGGGGGGGGGGGGGGGGGGGGGGGGGGGGGGGGGGGGGGGGGGGGGGGGGGGGGGGGGGGGGGGGGGGGGGGGGGGGGGGGGGGGGGGGGGGGGGGGGGGGGGGGGGGGGGCATATATTGATGGAAAACACATGAGTTGCTTGTTGAATGCACTGGAGTTGCACGAAAACACCCTAAAAGTTGCTAACTTTTTTTGTGTGATACTCAAGTGCATAACGATCTTAATGTTATTGTCCTTGTTTTGCCTCCAATAGCCCCATCAATGGGGAACTTAGAATTTTCCATATGTGGTTGCTTTTTCTAGATACCAACTCAGAGTACACACGAGTTGTCTAGTGAGTGCAGTAGAGTTGTATAAATACACCCCAAAAGTTGCTAACTTTTTTTGTGTGCCACTCAAGTGCATAACAATCTCAAAGTTTTCTACCACAACCAGCAAGTATTCTACCATAACTAGCTTCATCTCCAAGTTGATAGTGCTACAGGAAACTTACTTTCTGAGGAAGCCTAACATTATCCTAGGTTGCCTGCCGTGACTAGTGAGTAGTCTAACATTATCCTAAGTTGCATGCAATACCTTTTCGGTGTGGTAAGTAACTTAGTTTCATATATAGGCCACTTAGCAACATTGACGGACAACTTTTCAATATATTGTAGGCAACTGAAATAGTAATGGCAGTCAATTGAGCATCATTGATAGGCAACTTCATAGTGTTTTTGGGCAACTTAGAAATACAATGATAAGCAACTTCACAATATTGTAGGCAACTAATTTGAAAAATTAGAGGGGGGGGGGGGGGGGGGGGGGGGGGGGGGGGGGGGGGGGGGGGGGGGGGGGGGGGGGGGGGGGGGGGGGGGGGGGGGGGGGGGGGGGGGGGGGGGGGGGGGGGGGGGGGGGGGGGGGGGGGGGGGGGGGGGGGGGGGGGGGGGGGGGGGGGGGGGGGGGGGGGGGGGGGGGGGGGGGGGGGGGGGGGGGGGGGGGGGGGGGGGGGGGGGGGGGGGGGGGGGGGGGGGGGGGGGGGGGGGGGGGGGGGGGGGGGGGGGGGGGGGGGGGGGGGGGGGGGGGGGGGGGGGGGGGGGGGGGGGGGGGGGGGGGGGGGGGGGGGGGGGGGGGGGGGGGGGGGGGGGGGGGGGGGGGGGGGGGGGGGGGGGGGGGGGGGGGGGGGGGGGGGGGGGGGGGGGGGGGGGGGGGGGGGGGGGGGGGGGGGGGGGGGGGGGGGGGGGGGGGGGGGGGGGGGGGGGGGGGGGGGGGGGGGGGGGGGGGGGGGGGGGGGGGGGGGGGGGGGGGGGGGGGGGGGGGGGGGGGGGGGGGGGGGGGGGGGGGGGGGGGGGGGGGGGGGGGGGGGGGGGGGGGGGGGGGGGGGGGGGGGGGGGGGGGGGGGGGGGGGGGGGGGGGGGGGGGGGGGGGGGGGGGGGGGGGGGGGGGGGGGGGGGGGGGGGGGGGGGGGGGGGGGGGGGGGGGGGGGGGGGGGGGGGGGGGGGGGGGGGGGGGGGGGGGGGGGGGGGGGGGGGGGGGGGGGGGGGGGGGGGGGGGGGGGGGGGGGGGGGGGGGGGGGGGGGGGGGGGGGGGGGGGGGGGGGGGGGGGGGGGGGGGGGGGGGGGGGGGGGGGGGGGGGGGGGGGGGGGGGGGGGGGGGGGGGAAACAACTAGTATACCTTAATCATAGCACTAACCCTAACCTAACTAAACCCTTAACCCTAACACTTAAGCTAGCTTGCCACAACAAGGATTGACACAAATTACTTAGGTCAACCATAAATGCACCATAAATTCACAATAAATGCAAAACTAGAGGAAGAACTAGGGTTGTAAACTAGTTGATTCCAACAAAAGTAGATGATTTGAACCAACCAAATGAAGGTGGGATGGGAGAGGTACTTTGGGTGATGCAAATGCCCACGATCCACGGGACAAATCTCAATCAATGGAGGGGGATCTAATGGGTGCTTGGGTGGGGGAGAAGAGGGGGAGAGAGTGAGAGCTCGGGGAAGAAGATGAGTGGAGTGGGTGGGTGGTGAGTGGGCCCCACAAACCTTATCCTCCAGGACCCTACCGCCAGAGACCTCGGCGGTAGGGTGTTGGAGCCTACTGCCAATGTCGGCGGCGGTAGGTCCCTTTGCCACGTCAACGCACGTTAACGGTCTGACGGCCGTCAACGGAACCTACCGCCAGGAGGGGTGGCGGTAGCCTGTATATCGCTACCGCCAGGGCCTCCGGCGGTAGCCAAAAGGGTTAAATCTCGAAAAAAATTCAGACCGGGGTCAGATCCCGATTTTATACGTGAAAAGGGTCAAAACACGAAATTTTGCCCATCCACGGTGGGCAATCCACATGCATGATCCATATTTTCCAAGTGTTTGTCATGCACTAAACACATGGTCAGGTCAATGGGTGCTCACGTATACATACAGTGCCAGCGACAGAAAGCCAAAATTTCAGCGTGTTGCTGACCAAGCGCGGGTCGGTCGGTCGATCGATCGATCGACCGCTGGCTAGCTCGCTCCCACATGCATTGGGCGGGCGATGCGTCATCTTCTTTTTCGCAGACGGGCCAGCAGCCGCACACCTGTACCGCCCTTTGGCCAGTGCAGCGCGATCGCGCCATATATACCACCTGCTCTGCTTTAACGCTTTGGACAAAAAGCCTATCTATCTATCTATCTATCTATGTGTTCATGTGTGGATGATCGGTGGTTCATTCAATGCACTGCCCGCTAGCTCTTCCTTTACGTCCATCTGGGCGATTCGCGTCGTCCACGGGACAACCTGGAGCTACGTGTTCGCCGCAGGGCCGGTAACTGGCCATGCATGCATGAAAGAATGCATGTGGAATGCCGATTTGATGCGCTGATCGACGGACCTGGTAATGGCATCGGGTGATCGATACAACAACCCTTTCGTCAAAGGGTCGAGAGCCAGCCGATTAAAGCTGGTCATAGTCGATTACCACGTCACGGTCGACAGGATGGATAACGCTATCGGGCGACTGAAGAGATGGCTGTGACCTGTGAGTGTGTGTACTTACTACGTATGTGGTGACCAGTGCCAGATGCATGCAAGTCCATTCGACTAGATGCCCTACATTGCTAGCTGAACGTAAATAGACTAGTTTTTTCCTTCTTCTTTTTGAAGGAGTGGCACGTTCCGATGCGGGCTATGCTTCAGCCCGCCGGCGATGCGGAGCCACCAGTTTGGATGGCCATCGATCAGTTGTCGGGCGGACAAAGGATCTTGGCAAAACACCACTAAACATAGTCTAAAGGCATCACGAGGCTCGCCACTGTGTTTTTTCTACCCTCTATCGATGATGATACGCTCCACGCTTATTTGTGAAAAAAAAGTCTAAGGGGATATGTCTGATGCACATATTGTATCTAATAACTAAATAACACAGTGGCATAAGTATCATTCTTTCAGGCGGACTAGATATAATTAAATATCTTCCCAAATGCTTAAAAGTGCAGCTGCGCTTTCTGGCGAAGCCGACCGCATGCGCTGCAGCCGTTCACTGACTCGCGGTCTGCACGATCATCATCCAGATTTGGAAAATTTTGCACCCACCTATTCTACTAGTAAATGCGCACGTGCAACGCACGTTAATATTTAGGCAGTATATTAATTGCACACAGATATTAGGTATGCTATTATTTGCGTGTTAATTCTGTGATTAGTGCAATATTTGGTATGATATTAATTGCACGTTAAACACGTTGAATGCTCGCCATTGGAGCAGTGTAGATCGTTGGATTGACTTAGTTTGATGGCCGAGATCAGTTGGATCTGCCCCTTTGAATCTTTTTATATTGATATAGATATATGAAAAAATTCCTCTACAACAATGCATTGATTTTTCTCCACATGGTCCGATCAAACATGTCAACGCAACGATGATGTAACATGCATTAATTGCAGTACGAGAAAATTTAAAAAGCTATAACTTTCAAACCGCTTGTCACAATTATGATCTGTTTTTACCGTTGGGTTCCTGGTGACGAATGCTTCAAAACTAGATCCCATATGAATATGTTTTGAAAGTTTTTTTCAAAAGCAAGTTCGATGCTAGATGAGGCAACTTTAGTACTAAACAGAAGCAACTTTGATGCTAGATGAATTGCATCGTGTGTATTAGTGAATTAACCTAGTAGCCTACTAATAGTTGTGTGCAGTAGTCTAATAGGTGGTTACCATGATTGCTAAGTTGCATATATCCAAACTATTTTGTAGATAGTTTAGTTGCGAACGATACTATGAAAGTTGTTTACAGTAGAGTGGAAAGTTGGCTAACATGGCTTCTAAGTTGGCCGCCTCAGAAACCAAGTTGCCTATATTGCTATGAAGTTGCCTACGGATGATCCCCAATTGCCTAAAATACTATGGAAGTTGTCCATCAAGGGACATAAGTTGCCTACAATGTCGAAAAGTTTTTGTGGGATCTAAGGTTTCTATCATGATTCCAAATTTCAAAACTATGTGGGGATGGATAGTAGCCTTTTTCTTTCCTTTTCTGGGGTAGTCTGCCCGCCTACGCTAATGAGCGCGCGTGTGTTGGCTAGCCAGGTCACGGGTGTTGACTAGTTGCAAAAGTGGAGACATATGAGAAGTTGCTTAGTGGCTGATGAGAAATTTCATAGGGGGCGGATCAAACAGTTGCCCGTAAAACTACACAAGTTGTTCATAATATTGGCACGAGTTGCCAGCAAAAATCATTGAAATCTCCAC
>JAAAWM010007785.1:0-10134 GCA_036873465.1 Thinopyrum obtusiflorum
TATTTTGCTCTCTTCATAGGTAGGTGCATAAATGGTAAGGATGAAGCATGTCATATGTGTGTCCCTGACCTCAGTGTTCTCAGGAGTGCTGTACTAGGAGATAAACATTATAATTTGGGAGCCATTGTTGCATGTAGGTTGCATAACAATAGATTTAATGGAGATTTCTTTGGAGGAATTTATGCAACCCGTTTAGCTAATTTCGTTGGTATACCCATACGTGAGGATGATATTGAGTTGCCTCCTGTTTATTTAGATTATGAGGCTATGGTTCGTCATCAGTTTGTTGAGAGGAACGATCAGTTCCTCCAGTATCGACTAATCTTTGACAGATGACGCACCTATCACGTCACTCTCCCCACTCGTACTTTCTTTGACTTTCAGGCAAAGGGGAGATATTTTATAACCAGAGAGGAGGCGGACGAGTATAAGAGGAGGACGGAGATAGCCCGCCTCCAAGCTGCAGCCCACGATGCAATAGCCGCTGCATCTCAGTACGACCCCAACTACAACTTTGGATATCCGCTAGGCGGGGGGGGGGGGGGGGGGGGGGGGGGGGGGGGGGGGGGGGGGGGGGGGGGGGGGGGGGGGGGGGGGGGGGGGGGGGGGGGGGGGGGGGGGGGGGGGGGGGGGGGGGGGGGGGGGGGGGGGGGGGGGGGGGGGGGGGGGGGGGGGGGGGGGGGGGGGGGGGGGGGGGGGGGGGGGGGGGGGGGGGGGGGGGGGGGGGGGGGGGGGGGGGGGGGGGGGGGGGGGGGGGGGGGGGGGGGGGGGGGGGGGGGGGGGGGGGGGGGGGGGGGGGGGGGGGGGGGGGGGGGGGGGGGGGGGGGGGGGGGGGGGGGGGGGGGGGGGGGGGGGGGGGGGGGGGGGGGGGGGGGGGGGGGGGGGGGGGGGGGGGGGGGGGGGGGGGGGGGGGGGGGGGGGGGGGGGGGGGGGGGGGGGGGGGGGGGGGGGGGGGGGGGGGGGGGGGGGGGGGGGGGGGGGGGGGGGGGGGGGGGGGGGGGGGGGGGGGGGGGGGGGGGGGGGGGGGGGGGGGGGGGGGGGGGGGGGGGGGGGGGGGGGGGGGGGGGGGGGGGGGGGGGGGGGGGGGGGGGGGGGGGGGGGGGGGGGGGGGGGGGGGGGGGGGGGGGGGGGGGGGGGGGGGGGGGGGGGGGGGGGGGGGGGGGGGGGGGGGGGGGGGGGGGGGGGGGGGGGGGGGGGGGGGGGGGGGGGGGGGGGGGGGGGGGGGGGGGGGGGGGGGGGGGGGGGGGGGGGGGGGGGGGGGGGGGGGGGGGGGGGGGGGGGGGGGGGGGGGGGGGGGGGGGGGGGGGGGGGGGGGGGGGGGGGGGGGGGGGGGGGGGGGGGGGGGGGGGGGGGGGGGGGGGGGGGGGGGGGGGGGGGGGGGGGGGGGGGGGGGGGGGGGGGGGGGGGGGGGGGGGGGGGGGGGGGGGGGGGGGGGGGGGGGGGGGGGGGGGGGGGGGGGGGGGGGGGGGGGGGGGGGGGGGGGGGGGGGGGGGGGGGGGGGGGGGGGGGGGGGGGGGGGGGGGGGGGGGGGGGGGGGGGGGGGGGGGGGGGGGGGGGGGGGGGGGGGGGGGGGGGGGGGGGGGGGGGGGGGGGGGGGGGGGGGGGGGGGGGGGGGGGGGGGGGGGGGGGGGGGGGGGGGGGGGGGGGGGGGGGGGGGGGGGGGGGGGGGGGGGGGGGGGGGGGGGGGGGGGGGGGGGGGGGGGGGGGGGGGGGGGGGGGGGGGGGGGGGGGGGGGGGGGGGGGGGGGGGGGGGGGGGGGGGGGGGGGGGGGGGGGGGGGGGGGGGGGGGGGGGGGGGGGGGGGGGGGGGGGGGGGGGGGGGGGGGGGGGGGGGGGGGGGGGGGGGGGGGGGGGGGGGGGGGGGGGGGGGGGGGGGGGGGGGGGGGGGGGGGGGGGGGGGGGGGGGGGGGGGGGGGGGGGGGGGGGGGGGGGGGGGGGGGGGGGGGGGGGGGGGGGGGGGGGGGGGGGGGGGGGGGGGGGGGGGGGGGGGGGGGGGGGGGGGGGGGGGGGGGGGGGGGGGGGGGGGGGGGGGGGGGGGGGGGGGGGGGGGGGGGGGGGGGGGGGGGGGGGGGGGGGGGGGGGGGGGGGGGGGGGGGGGGGGGGGGGGGGGGGGGGGGGGGGGGGGGGGGGGGGGGGGGGGGGGGGGGGGGGGGGGGGGGGGGGGGGGGGGGGGGGGGGGGGGGGGGGGGGGGGGGGGGGGGGGGGGGGGGGGGGGGGGGGGGGGGGGGGGGGGGGGGGGGGGGGGGGGGGGGGGGGGGGGGGGGGGGGGGGGGGGGGGGGGGGGGGGGGGGGGGGGGGGGGGGGGGGGGGGGGGGGGGGGGGGGGGGGGGGGGGGGGGGGGGGGGGGGGGGGGGGGGGGGGGGGGGGGGGGGGGGGGGGGGGGGGGGGGGGGGGGGGGGGGGGGGGGGGGGGGGGGGGGGGGGGGGGGGGGGGGGGGGGGGGGGGGGGGGGGGGGGGGGGGGGGGGGGGGGGGGGGGGGGGGGGGGGGGGGGGGGGGGGGGGGGGGGGGGGGGGGGGGGGGGGGGGGGGGGGGGGGGGGGGGGGGGGGGGGGGGGGGGGGGGGGGGGGGGGGGGGGGGGGGGGGGGGGGGGGGGGGGGGGGGGGGGGGGGGGGGGGGGGGGGGGGGGGGGGGGGGGGGGGGGGGGGGGGGGGGGGGGGGGGGGGGGGGGGGGGGGGGGGGGGGGGGGGGGGGGGGGGGGGGGGGGGGGGGGGGGGGGGGGGGGGGGGGGGGGGGGGGGGGGGGGGGGGGGGGGGGGGGGGGGGGGGGGGGGGGGGGGGGGGGGGGGGGGGGGGGGGGGGGGGGGGGGGGGGGGGGGGGGGGGGGGGGGGGGGGGGGGGGGGGGGGGGGGGGGGGGGGGGGGGGGGGGGGGGGGGGGGGGGGGGGGGGGGGGGGGGGGGGGGGGGGGGGGGGGGGGGGGGGGGGGGGGGGGGGGGGGGGGGGGGGGGGGGGGGGGGGGGGGGGGGGGGGGGGGGGGGGGGGGGGGGGGGGGGGGGGGGGGGGGGGGGGGGGGGGGGGGGGGGGGGGGGGGGGGGGGGGGGGGGGGGGGGGGGGGGGGGGGGGGGGGGGGGGGGGGGGGGGGGGGGGGGGGGGGGGGGGGGGGGGGGGGGGGGGGGGGGGGGGGGGGGGGGGGGGGGGGGGGGGGGGGGGGGGGGGGGGGGGGGGGGGGGGGGGGGGGGGGGGGGGGGGGGGGGGGGGGGGGGGGGGGGGGGGGGGGGGGGGGGGGGGGGGGGGGGGGGGGGGGGGGGGGGGGGGGGGGGGGGGGGGGGGGGGGGGGGGGGGGGGGGGGGGGGGGGGGGGGGGGGGGGGGGGGGGGGGGGGGGGGGGGGGGGGGGGGGGGGGGGGGGGGGGGGGGGGGGGGGGGGGGGGGGGGGGGGGGGGGGGGGGGGGGGGGGGGGGGGGGGGGGGGGGGGGGGGGGGGGGGGGGGGGGGGGGGGGGGGGGGGGGGGGGGGGGGGGGGGGGGGGGGGGGGGGGGGGGGGGGGGGGGGGGGGGGGGGGGGGGGGGGGGGGGGGGGGGGGGGGGGGGGGGGGGGGGGGGGGGGGGGGGGGGGGGGGGGGGGGGGGGGGGGGGGGGGGGGGGGGGGGGGGGGGGGGGGGGGGGGGGGGGGGGGGGGGGGGGGGGGGGGGGGGGGGGGGGGGGGGGGGGGGGGGGGGGGGGGGGGGGGGGGGGGGGGGGGGGGGGGGGGGGGGGGGGGGGGGGGGGGGGGGGGGGGGGGGGGGGGGGGGGGGGGGGGGGGGGGGGGGGGGGGGGGGGGGGGGGGGGGGATCCCCTATACTTGTGGGTTATCAAGGGGGCCCACGTGGGGACCACAACCCACCAGGGCGCGCCTGGGGGTGCTGGCGCACCCAGGTGGGTTGTGCCCACCTGGTGCACCCCCTCTGATGTTATTTGCATAAAAAATTCTTAAATATTCAGAAAAAACTGTATTAAATTTTCAGGACATTCTGAGAACTTTTATTTTCGGGTCATTTTTTATTGCATGGGAAATTCAGAAAACAGACAAAACATGGCATTTTATTTTATTTAACTAAGAAAAACAGAAAATAAAAGGTAAGGACAAAAGGTGGTGCCCACTAAATTCATCAACTTCACACCTCTAAAAAATGATCCATTAATAAGGTTGATCAAGTCTTATTAACGACCACCTTCGATTAGCATGAAACCGAAGAACTTCCGTAAAACACTAAGTTACCTCAACGGGGATATGCATGTCCCCAACAATAAGTATATCATATTTATTTTTGGCAGTAGGTAGAGGTAGTTGAAAACTTCCAATAGTGAGTGTCGAAGATTTTTCAATGACATTAATACCATTCACTTGGAATTGTTCCTTTGGAAAGTGCACCGTATGCTCATTGCCATTGATATGAAAAGTGACCTTGCTTTTATTGCAATCAATAACATCCCCTGCAGTATCAAGAAGGGTCTACCTAGGATAATCAACATGTTGTCGTCCTCGGGCATCTCAAGTAAAACAAAGTCAGTTAGATCGATGGTAACATTTGCAATAACAACGAGCACATCCTCACAAATACCGATAGGTATAGCAGTTGATTTAACAACCATTTGCAAAGATATTTCAGTAGGTGTGAGTTTATTCAAGTCAAGTCTTTTGTATAAAGAGAAAGGCATAACACTAACACTAGCTCCTAAATCACATAAAGCAGTTTTCACATAGTTTCTTTTGATGGAGCAAGGTGGGGGGGGGGGGGGGGGGGGGGGGGGGGGGGGAGGTACTCCATCCTTAAAAGAATAATTAGCAAGCATGGTGGAGATTTTAGCTTCCTGTATTTTTCTCTTATTAGTGATGATGTCTTTCATGTACTTTGCATAAGGAGCCATCTTTAAAATATCAGTCAAGCGAGTACGCAAAAAGACTGGCCTAATCATTTCAGCAAAGCATTCAAATTCTTCATCATCTTTCTTATTAGTTTATTTAGGTGGAAAGGGCATGGGTTTTTGAACCCATGTTTCTCTTTCTCTTCCATGTTTTCGAGCAACAAAGTCTCTTTTATCATATCTTTTATTCTTGGGTTGTGGGTTATCAAGATCAACAGCTGGTTCTATTTCAACATCATTATTTGGTTCTTTATTGTTTGGTTGAGTGTCTTCAAGGACCTCATCATTATCTTTTTCATTGTCATTAGGTGAGTGTTCATTACCAGATTGAGTTTCAACATCAGAAATAGAAACATCATTATTAGCTTCAGGAGGTTTTTCTATCTCAGGTTCACTAGAGATATGCAAAGTCTTATCATTTTTCTTTTTCTTCTTCTTTTTGGTAGGACTATGTGCATCAGTATTAATTCTTTGAGAATCTTGTTCAATTCTTTTTGGGTGTGCCTCAGGATAAAGTGGTTCCTGAGTCATTCTACCTCCTCTAGTCATTACTCTGACAACGTGATCATTGATATTATTATTCATTTCATCAAGCAATTATCTTTGAGATTTAGCAACTTGTTCTAGTTGAGTTTGAACCATAGAGGCATGTTTTCCTACAACTTAACATCATTGGAGATTCTAAATAACAAGTCACTCAAGCGAGCAATCATATCAGAATTGTATTTCAATTGTTTCGTAACATTTGCATTGAAGTGATCTTGTTTTCTAATATAGTTATCAAACTCATAAAGGCATTGACTAGCATGCATATTATAAGGATTGTCATTATCATTAAATTTCCTTAAAGAATTTACCTCTACCACCTTGGGTGGTGGTGTATTAATCCCATGTATTTCTTCAATAGGAGGTAAAATTTTGACATCCTCAGCTTTAATACCTTTTTCCTTCATAGATTTCTTTGCCTCTTGCATATCTTCCGGACTGAGATATAAGATACCCCTCTTATTTGGAGTGGGTTTATGCGGTGGTTCAGGAAGAGTCCAATCATCATAATTTTTCAATATGTTATTCAACAATTCTTCAGCTTGTTCAACAGTTCATTCCCTGAAAACACAACCAGCACAACTATCTAGGGGGGGGGGGGGGGGGGGGGGGGGGGGGGGGGGGGGGGGGGGGGGGGGGGGGGGGGGGGGGGGGGGGGGGGGGGGGGGGGGGGGGGGGGGGGGGGGGGGGGGGGGGGGGGGGGGGGGGGGGGGGGGGGGGGGGGGGGGGGGGGGGGGGGGGGGGGGGGGGGGGGGGGGGGGGGGGGGGGGGGGGGGGGGGGGGGGGGGGGGGGGGGGGGGGGGGGGGGGGGGGGGGGGGGGGGGGGGGGGGGGGGGGGGGGGGGGGGGGGGGGGGGGGGGGGGGGGGGGGGGGGGGGGGGGGGGGGGGGGGGGGGGGGGGGGGGGGGGGGGGGGGGGGGGGGGGGGGGGGGGGGGGGGGGGGGGGGGGGGGGGGGGGGGGGGGGGGGGGGGGGGGGGGGGGGGGGGGGGGGGGGGGGGGGGGGGGGGGGGGGGGGGGGGGGGGGGGGGGGGGGGGGGGGGGGGGGGGGGGGGGGGGGGGGGGGGGGGGGGGGGGGGGGGGGGGGGGGGGGGGGGGGGGGGGGGGGGGGGGGGGGGGGGGGGGGGGGGGGGGGGGGGGGGGGGGGGGGGGGGGGGGGGGGGGGGGGGGGGGGGGGGGGGGGGGGGGGGGGGGGGGGGGGGGGGGGGGGGGGGGGGGGGGGGGGGGGGGGGGGGGGGGGGGGGGGGGGGGGGGGGGGGGGGGGGGGGGGGGGGGGGGGGGGGGGGGGGGGGGGGGGGGGGGGGGGGGGGGGGGGGGGGGGGGGGGGGGGGGGGGGGGGGGGGGGGGGGGGGGGGGGGGGGGGGGGGGGGGGGGGGGGGGGGGGGGGGGGGGGGGGGGGGGGGGGGGGGGGGGGGGGGGGGGGGGGGGGGGGGGGGGGGGGGGGGGGGGGGGGGGGGGGGGGGGGGGGGGGGGGGGGGGGGGGGGGGGGGGGGGGGGGGGGGGGGGGGGGGGGGGGGGGGGGGGGGGGGGGGGGGGGGGGGGGGGGGGGGGGGGGGGGGGGGGGGGGGGGGGGGGGGGGGGGGGGGGGGGGGGGGGGGGGGGGGGGGGGGGGGGGGGGGGGGGGGGGGGGGGGGGGGGGGGGGGGGGGGGGGGGGGGGGGGGGGGGGGGGGGGGGGGGGGGGGGGGGGGGGGGGGGGGGGGGGGGGGGGGGGGGGGGGGGGGGGGGGGGGGGGGGGGGGGGGGGGGGGGGGGGGGGGGGGGGGGGGGGGGGGGGGGGGGGGGGGGGGGGGGGGGGGGGGGGGGGGGGGGGGGGGGGGGGGGGGGGGGGGGGGGGGGGGGGGGGGGGGGGGGGGGGGGGGGGGGGGGGGGGGGGGGGGGGGGGGGGGGGGGGGGGGGGGGGGGGGGGGGGGGGGGGGGGGGGGGGGGGGGGGGGGGGGGGGGGGGGGGGGGGGGGGGGGGGGGGGGGGGGGGGGGGGGGGGGGGGGGGGGGGGGGGGGGGGGGGGGGGGGGGGGGGGGGGGGGGGGGGGGGGGGGGGGGGGGGGGGGGGGGGGGGGGGGGGGGGGGGGGGGGGGGGGGGGGGGGGGGGGGGGGGGGGGGGGGGGGGGGGGGGGGGGGGGGGGGGGGGGGGGGGGGGGGGGGGGGGGGGGGGGGGGGGGGGGGGGGGGGGGGGGGGGGGGGGGGGGGGGGGGGGGGGGGGGGGGGGGGGGGGGGGGGGGGGGGGGGGGGGGGGGGGGGGGGGGGGGGGGGGGGGGGGGGGGGGGGGGGGGGGGGGGGGGGGGGGGGGGGGGGGGGGGGGGGGGGGGGGGGGGGGGGGGGGGGGGGGGGGGGGGGGGGGGGGGGGGGGGGGGGGGGGGGGGGGGGGGGGGGGGGGGGGGGGGGGGGGGGGGGGGGGGGGGGGGGGGGGGGGGGGGGGGGGGGGGGGGGGGGGGGGGGGGGGGGGGGGGGGGGGGGGGGGGGGGGGGGGGGGGGGGGGGGGGGGGGGGGGGGGGGGGGGGGGGGGGGGGGGGGGGGGGGGGGGGGGGGGGGGGGGGGGGGGGGGGGGGGGGGGGGGGGGGGGGGGGGGGGGGGGGGGGGGGGGGGGGGGGGGGGGGGGGGCATACTCAACCATCATATAGTCTTCTATGATTGCTAACACTCACCGCATACACGTGAGCAAAATGTTTCAACCGGACACATAGAAAGATAGAGGCTTATAGCTTCACCTCCTAATGCATTCACCTCAAGGGTGATGTCAACAATAATAACTCATGCCACCCATATTTAACTGGACATATGTGCCTAGATCTTTCCTCACCACATGATGCTTGCCAAAGGAGAAAAATAAAAAAGGAATAGAGAGAAAAACTTCGACTCTTGCATAAAAGTAAATACATAAAAGTAAAAGATAGACTCTTCGCAGAGGGAAGCAGAGGTTGCCATGCACTTATTTGTTTGTATGCTCAACCCCTTAGTGCAAAAGAACATCACGTTGTATTGCCCCTTGTGATAGCAACCTTTATTATGCAGTCTGTCGCTTTTATTCTTCACCATCACAAGTTTGTACAACGCTCAATTTTCTCTTACACTAAATGATCTCACACTTTTAGAAGCAATTTTTATTGCCTTATTGCACCGATGACAACTTACTTGCGGGATCTTGCTCAATCCCTAGGTAGGTATGGTGGACTCTTGAAAATAAGATTTGGGTTTGGGGGGGGGGGGGGGGGGGGGGGGGGGGGGGGGGGGGGGGGGGGGGGGGGGGGGGGGGGGGGGGGGGGGGGGGGGGGGGGGGGGGGGGGGGGGGGGGGGGGGGGGGGGGGGGGGGGGGGGGGGGGGGGGGGGGGGGGGGGGGGGGGGGGGGGGGGGGGGGGGGGGGGGGGGGGGGGGGGGGGGGGGGGGGGGGGGGGGGGGGGGGGGGGGGGGGGGGGGGGGGGGGGGGGGGGGGGGGGGGGGGGGGGGGGGGGGGGGGGGGGGGGGGGGGGGGGGGGGGGGGGGGGGGGGGGGGGGGGGGGGGGGGGGGGGGGGGGGGGGGGGGGGGGGGGGGGGGGGGGGGGGGGGGGGGGGGGGGGGGGGGGGGGGGGGGGGGGGGGGGGGGGGGGGGGGGGGGGGGGGGGGGGGGGGGGGGGGGGGGGGGGGGGGGGGGGGGGGGGGGGGGGGGGGGGGGGGGGGGGGGGGGGGGGGGGGGGGGGGGGGGGGGGGGGGGGGGGGGGGGGGGGGGGGGGGGGGGGGGGGGGGGGGGGGGGGGGGGGGGGGGGGGGGGGGGGGGGGGGGGGGGGGGGGGGGGGGGGGGGGGGGGGGGGGGGGGGGGGGGGGGGGGGGGGGGGGGGGGGGGGGGGGGGGGGGGGGGGGGGGGGGGGGGGGGGGGGGGGGGGGGGGGGGGGGGGGGGGGGGGGGGGGGGGGGGGGGGGGGGGGGGGGGGGGGGGGGGGGGGGGGGGGGGGGGGGGGGGGGGGGGGGGGGGGGGGGGGGGGGGGGGGGGGGGGGGGGGGGGGGGGGGGGGGGGGGGGGGGGGGGGGGGGGGGGGGGGGGGGGGGGGGGGGGGGGGGGGGGGGGGGGGGGGGGGGGGGGGGGGGGGGGGGGGGGGGGGGGGGGGGGGGGGGGGGGGGGGGGGGGGGGGGGGGGGGGGGGGGGGGGGGGGGGGGGGGGGGGGGGGGGGGGGGGGGGGGGGGGGGGGGGGGGGGGGGGGGGGGGGGGGGGGGGGGGGGGGGGGGGGGGCCGGTGCCCATCTTCTGGTATATAAGTCATTTTGACCTAGAAAAAATAAGGAGAGGACTTTCGGGACGGAGTGCCGCCGTCTCGAGGTGGAACTTGGGCAGGAGCACTTTTGCCCTCCGGCAGAGTGATTCCACCGGGGGAACTTCCCTCCCGGAGGGGAAATCATCGCCATCATCATCACCAACAACTCTCCCATCTTGGGGAGGGCAATCTCCATCAACATCTTCAATGGCACCATCTCATCTCAAACCCTAGTTCATCTCTTGTTTTCAATCTTTGTACCGGAGCTATAGATTGGTGCTTGTGGGTGACTAGTAGTGTTGATTACACCTTGTAGTTGATTACTATATGGTTTATTTGGTGGAAGATTATATGTTCAGATCCAATATGCTATTTAGTACCCCTCTGATCTTGAGCATGATTATCATTTGTGAGTAGTTACTTTTGTTCTTGAGGTCACGGGATAAATCATGTTGCAAGTAATCATGTGAACTTGATATGTGCTAAATATTTTGATAGTATGTATGTTGTGATTCCCTTAGTGGTGTCATGTGAACGT
>JAAAWM010007786.1:0-10137 GCA_036873465.1 Thinopyrum obtusiflorum
CCCTTGCATGTCGCAGGGACTTGTCAAGTCGGGCAGTTGCCGAGGCAACGTGGGGAAGCGGAGACGCCCACGTCCAATCAACTGCCATGCGTCGACCAAGGCCGCAGGCTTTTGGGGCCCGCGGCGCTCCGCACTTGACCTTTGGCTTCGCCTCGAAGCCAAGCCCGAGCGCGCCTTGGGCCCGGGGGCTACTGTTGGCGTTCTGGGAATGGGGGTCCCCAGACTTGCCTGCCTGCGGCCCACGGCGTGGCTGTGCTAGCAGGCCTGTACGGCCCATCTTCATCAACAAGGCATTCAAGACCCTCGCGAGGGGCCAAGCCTCGCGAGGCGGGCGACTCAAGACCTCCTCAGGAGCGGCCTCACCAGGTTGGCTTGTTAGGGGCGGAGAGATCAAGGCAAGGCAAACCTCACGAGGTTCTCGTGACATGAGCCATGACGATCAAGATCAGGCGGGCGCCAGGCGGGCGCCAGGCGCGCGCAGCATCCTTGTTTCCTCTCTGGTGCTAAGGAGGCAAGCGCAGGCGCGGAGTACAGAGGCGTCAAGCAAAGGTTTCTATATCGGTGCAACGAGACCAAGACCAGCAGGACGGCAAGATGGAGGTCACCATGGAGCCCAAGGCGGCATCACCACCAGAGCCTTTTGCAGGCGGGGGGGGGGGGGGGGGGGGGGGGGGGGGGGGGGGGGGGGGGGGGGGGGGGGGGGGGGGGGGGGGGGGGGGGGGGGGGGGGGGGGGGGGGGGGGGGGGGGGGGGGGGGGGGGGGGGGGGGGGGGGGGGGGGGGGGGGGGGGGGGGGGGGGGGGGGGGGGGGGGGGGGGGGGGGGGGGGGGGGGGGGGGGGGGGGGGGGGGGGGGGGGGGGGGGGGGGGGGGGGGGGGGGGGGGGGGGGGGGGGGGGGGGGGGGGGGGGGGGGGGGGGGGGGGGGGGGGGGGGGGGGGGGGGGGGGGGGGGGGGGGGGGGGGGGGGGGGGGGGGGGGGGGGGGGGGGGGGGGGGGGGGGGGGGGGGGGGGGGGGGGGGGGGGGGGGGGGGGGGGGGGGGGGGGGGGGGGGGGGGGGGGGGGGGGGGGGGGGGGGGGGGGGGGGGGGGGGGGGGGGGGGGGGGGGGGGGGGGGGGGGGGGGGGGGGGGGGGGGGGGGGGGGGGGGGGGGGGGGGGGGGGGGGGGGGGGGGGGGGGGGGGGGGGGGGGGGGGGGGGGGGGGGGGGGGGGGGGGGGGGGGGGGGGGGGGGGGGGGGGGGGGGGGGGGGGGGGGGGGGGGGGGGGGGGGGGGGGGGGGGGGGGGGGGGGGGGGGGGGGGGGGGGGGGGGGGGGGGGGGGGGGGGGGGGGGGGGGGGGGGGGGGGGGGGGGGGGGGGGGGGGGGGGGGGGGGGGGGGGGGGGGGGGGGGGGGGGGGGGGGGGGGGGGGGGGGGGGGGGGGGGGGGGGGGGGGGGGGGGGGGGGGGGGGGGGGGGGGGGGGGGGGGGGGGGGGGGGGGGGGGGGGGGGGGGGGGGGGGGGGGGGGGGGAGGACTCATTCAGAGGCATCTCATCTGATCCTTAGCCACACACCAAGCACAAGAACACCTCAACCTCAGGAGGCTGTTCTTCCCCTTGTACTGTTCATCATCAGCCCAAGAGGCAATCCACCACCACCACAATGGAGTAGGGTATTACACCACAACGGTGGCCCGAACCAGTATAAATCTTGTGTCTCTTGTGTTGTGAGTTCATTGAGTTCGTCCGCGAGATCTTAGCAAGCTAGGGCGTGGATCGGTAGGAGGGAAAGAACTTCGCGCGCACCCCTGAGTTCGAACCTTAAGGGTTTTGCCGGAACCCGTGATCCAACAAATTCCTAGTCTTCGATATAACTAGACTCAAAATAGTTTTCTTCTAGACTCAACAACATCAGCGGTTCGATCAATCAAGGGGGCTCCTAAGGTCGGTAAGGCTCTGATACCAACTTGTAGCGCCCAAGATGCGATTCTATCCCAATCACGTGATGAATTCATGATTGGGGCACAACCGCATTTCGAGCGCATAGCAAGGTGGATATCATTACAACATACCATGTACTGAATAGATGAGAATACAAGATAAAGGCTTACACTCGCCACAAGTTACAACATTCATACAACAATACATCAATACATAGCAACCATCATACAGAAGAGCTGGATCCGACTACGGATGAAATCAAACAAAAAAGAAAAATGACATCCACATTGCTAATCCCAGGTTCCCCAACCCGGAACCTATCCCTTGATTGAAGAAGAAGAAGCAGAAGAACTCCAAAAAAGCAAGCATCACACTCACGTCAAAGCTTCACTTTACCTGTACCTGCAACTGTTGTTGTAGTAATCTGTGAGCCACGAGGACTCAGCAATCCCATCACCATGGGTAACAAGACTAGCAAAGCTTAATGGGTATGGAATGGATAAGTGGTGAGGTTGCAGCAGCACTAAGCATTATATGGTGGCTAACTGACGAGTACAAGAATAAGATGAGAAACTACGCAAACGATCGCAAACTAGTAATGATCAAGAAGTGATCCTAACCTACTTACGTTCAAACATAACCCCACAGTGTTCTCTTCTCGACTCACTCGAAAAGAGATAGTCACGGTTACACACGCGGTTGGTGTATTTTATTTCAGATTTGGTGTCAAGTTCTCTACAACCGGATATTAAAAACTCCCATCTGCCACATAACCGCGGGCACGGCTTTCGTAAGATTAAACCCTGCAGGGGTGTCCCAACTTAGCCCATGACAAGCTCACGATACGCGGAGACAATCCTCCATCTCGGGACCCTTCGATCAGACTCGGAATCCCGATGCACAAGACATTTCGACAATGATAAAACAAAACCAGCAAGACCTCCCGACGTGCCGACACCCTGATAGTAGCCACGCATATCTCGTCTCAGGCCACGACGGATGAGCTACACGTACAGGTGCCAAAATAACCCAGGTTGCCCCAGGGCAGCCCCGCACAGTGCTCTAGTTTGGACCAACACTCATGAGGAGCATTGGCCCAGGAGTTGATTAAGAATCCTTGGGTGTTAGCCGGTCCCTATGCAAGTTTTAGTTGTTATTAGGCAAATGGTAAAACCAATGTTGAGCCTTGCTGGAAGAGTTTTATTCAAAATGAACTGTCAAGAGGGGCCCATTAACCCTCATCTTGTTAGGGACGCAAAATCAAGGAACATAACACCGATATGATGGAAACTAAGGCGGCAAGAGTTGAACAAAACACCAAGAAAAAGGCTAAGCCTTCCACCCTTTACCAAGTATATAGATGCATTAATTAAATAAGAGATATTGTGATATCTCATGTTATCCATGTCCCAACATGGAACAACCTGCACTGCACCTGCAACTAGCAACGCTATAAGAGGGGCTGAGCAAAGCGATAACATAGCCAAACAACAGTTTGCTAGGATTGTGGAAAAGGTTAGAGGCTATGATGGCAATTTTGGAAGGCTTGATAAACAGGTGGTAGGTAGCGCGACATAGCGATAGCATCGAGACAACTAGCATAGCAAAGATAGTAGTGAGATCCAAGGTAATAGTCATCTTGCCTAAAATCCCGCTAGGAACAAGAACGAGTCCATGAAGAAGATGAACGGGCGTAGTCGAACGAATCCTCACGATCGCAACGAAACTGGAACTATCGAGAAGGAGCTAAACTGAAAAGAAGCAAACAACATGGTAAACAACCGTCACATAAACATGACATGATGCACAACCAAGTATGATGCATGTCCAGTTTAATGAATCATGGCATGGCAAAGTGCAACAAACAACACTACAAATTAAGTGGAGCTCGATATGCAACGAGTTGCATATCGACGAAACGCCACGTTCAATTATTTAGTTCACTCTTGTTTATGAACAAGAACAGATTAAATGTTGGTTAACATGGCAAGAGGTGAAACATAAGTAAACTAACTATTTAGTCAAGTTTAAATGAGGCCGGAATGACAAACAACAATTCTGGAAAATCCCCATGTGCATATTTTGGATTTTGTACTGTTCTGCCTTAAACCATATTTTTGAGTTGTTAAACATGCAAATTAATGTCACCATGTTAAACTATGCATTATTCCACCCCATTTACATATAAAGTTTATTTAATTCGGAGCTACGGTTATTTAGTTATGCAATAAATCATTTTAGCATGACATTTATGCAAATTTAAACAAACAGCAAGTTTAAACATTTTAAACATGGATGAAAGCAGCATGTTATGAAAGTTCAAGAAATTATGAGCATTTTACATATTTAAACCATTTCAATCCGATGCACGGTTCAAGAGTTATTAATGCATGAACATGAAGGACTTTTCTGCAAAACTAGCAGTCTCTGGATAAAATAGCTAAACTCGTTCCGCGGAAAAAAACATGAGGTCGTGCGAGTAGGGGAGGTGAGGGGCGAAGCAGACGGCGGTCAAAGGCTGCAGCGCGACGCGGCAGGAGCTCCGGCGAGGCGGCCTCGGCGGGGGCCGGTCGGAACGGGACTGGGACGGCGGACGTAGGTGAGATGGTGGGGTCGGCAGGGCCCAAGATCTGGCAGTAGGACAAGCTTGAGGTGGCTACTGCTGCCTGAAAACTCCATGGACACCATGTCGGGCTCCCTGCATGAGCAGACAGAGAGAGAGAGAGAGAGAGAGAGATATGAGAAGGAGCGGAAGGGAGAGGAAGGAAGGGAAGGTAGGGCGGCGCGGTGGTGCTTGAGCACCAGGCGAGGTAGGGAGGAGGCCGGCGGCATGACCTGCTGCTGTTGTCGCCGGCGACATGGACATGTGAGGCGGTGGAAGTGGACATGGCGAAGCAGGGGAGTTCTGGACGAGCGGGACGCGGCCGCCGGCAGCAGGGACGGGGCCCTGCCGGCGGGATCCGGCCGGGAACGGGCAAGGGCGGCGAAGGCCGGCCGGGTCTGGTGGTGGAGGCGAGGCCCCAACGGCAGCGCGATACAGCAAGAGGGGTTCGGACGGCCATGGCAGGACTCCTGTTGCTGCTGAACCATGAGAGGGAAAAAGAGGTCAGGAGAGGGAGAGAGTGAGGAGTTACGGCAAGGAGGGAAGGGGGCGACGTAGCTCAGCTGCTGGTCGAAGGTGCTGGGGTGGAGCTCGAGCAGAGGAGGCATGGCCACGGGCCCGAGGAGGGAGGAGGGTGCAGGTGCTCTGGTTGGTGGATCGGGAGGGATCGACGCTGGTTGGCTGGTGGCTGAAACCGAGCTGGATGCGGGATGGATCCCAAGGAAGAAGAGACAGGAGGAGCAGCGCGCGGCGGCAGAATTGATGGGACAAGGCCCCTAGGATCTAGGGTTAAACTATTATATAGATAGGAGATTAGGATAGGGGTTACCTGGACCCTCCGATCGTAATCGGACGGCCTGGGAAAAATAGACTCGGACAGTCTAACAAATAACCGAAGATATTTTAGGGATGTTTGGGGATGATCCGGACTCATCGGTAACGACTGGCTGGGTCGGGTTCGGGACAGCTTTCGGAAGCGCGCGAGGGGTTCTAAGAGAGGTCGACGAAGACAGGAGTGTTTGCAGGGCTCAGACAAGAGATAGAAGAGAGCGGCCAGGTTGATCTAAGAGGAGGTCAACAGAGACAAGAAAGAAGCGGCAAGTACGAGCGGATGCGAGTTTTATGAAAACATGCGGATGCAATGCGTATGTTGCCATGATGAATGAGACAAACAAATAAAACACACGGCAAAACTTGGAATACATGGAAGGCACCTAGAGCGTCGGTCTCGGGTCGTTACAGTGACATCATGGTGGGCTTGGTGATGACCTCCACCCTGTCGTCATAGCGGTCTTGGTCTTGTAGCACAAAAATGGAAACCTTTGGCTGATTCCTCGGGACTCTGTGTCTGTGCTTGCCTCTTTAGCACCAAAGAGGAAACCTGCTTTAATGCGCATGCTAGCGCTTGCTTGCCCTGGTCGTCATGGATTACGTCATCTGGACCTCACGAGGTGGGAGCTTGCATAGGAATCTCCGCTCCTAAGGAGCCAGCCTAGGAAGGCCACTCCTTCTGGAGGTCTTGGCATCATCCACCTCGCGAGGCTTGGCCCCTCGCGATGGTCTTGCTTTGCCGATGCTGAAGATGGGCCGTACCAGGCCGTTGATGGAGCCAGCCGTGGGCCACAGGTAGGCAAGTCTTTGTACCCCGGTTCCTAGAACCCGACAGTATCCCCCGGGCCCAAGTCGCGCTCGAACTTGGCTTCGAGGTGAAGCCAAAGCGCAAGGGCGAAGCGCCTCAGGCCCCAATCGCCTGCGGACCCGGTCGACACAAGGTGCTTGATGGGACGTGGGCATCTCCGCTTCCCCATGCTACCTCGGCAACCGTCCTGGGCTGACAAAAAGGCTGGCGCTTGCCGCTGAGCCTTCATTGCCTTCCCTTCATCTTGCTCTAGATCCCCTTCTCTCCCTGCTCAGAGCACCTCCAGATCTGTCAAACCTTTCCCTGAGCTCGCCACCGATGGCAACTGAGAAGGCGAAGCCTGCCGCTCCTTCCACGCGTTCAACCTCCTCACTCGAGCCGGCCCTCAGTGTGTCCACCATCACCAAGGAGAAGCACCTCACCGCCATGCTCCCGCTGACAGCGAGCAATGACAATGAGGGGAGGGAGACAACGCTTTGGGTCGGCTCTGCCAAGTAGGACACCTTGGGGAGAACCTTCTACCCCTTCTTCCTGCACAACGTCTTCGCAGGGCTTGTCCCTCCTTTCTCCAATTTCTTCTTCGCTGTCCTGGACCATTACTAGATCTGCGCCCTTCATCTCCATCCCAATCCATCCTCCTCCTATCGATCTTCACTTTTATTGTGAGGCGTTCATGGGGGTGGCGCCCTCCATTGCGCTGCTCCGCCACTTCTTCTACCTCTGGGTGCACAGCACAACCCAGTGCTCCGGGTGCGTCTGCTTTGTTGTGTCCCACGACAGCAACACGCTCTCGAGGGCCGAGAAGAAGGTGGATGACTTCTGGCGCAAGTGGATCTTCATGGAAGCCAAGTGCCTCCATGCTCGGCTGGAGCTGCCAACCGCGATGCCGGCAAAGCTGGACCGGTGGGCTCACAAGAAGCTCACTGACCACCAGACGGCGTGGGTCCTGGAGAAGATGACGGCAGATCTGGAGGCGGAGAAGCTAACGGGGGCCATGCTCAGCAAGGAGTTCCTGATGCAGCACCTGGCTCCGCTGCAGGCACACTCGTGCCCCTTGTGGGGTCTCAGGGGCACAGAAGACGACCTTCGGCTGCCCCCGCAAGGCTTGACGGACGAGGAGCTGAGCAAGGGCCTTGCGCACCTTGCTTGAGAAGGACCCGTGCGGCCTCCTGGAGGCCTACCTCCCGCTGTACCACCGCGACAACGGGACAGAGGTGGCCGCCGCCATGCCTGTCTTCAACGAGCGGGGCCTTGTGCCGCCCAAGCTCCCCAACTCCCTAGTGCCGGTGTCCTCCGGCTAGAGCTCCGGGGAGGAGGGGGAGGATGACTCGAAGGCGACCATGGAGGAGGTGGGGGAGACCTCTCCTCCGCTCTAGAGCGAGCTCCTCCGTGGTCTCTCCGACGATGATGACGCCGGCGAGTATCTGGCCAAGGGTTACCAGGGTCGTCACGAGGTCCGGGGGGCCCTCTGTGGAGGCTGAGGCAAGGGACCCCGAAGAAGGGCAAGTCAGTGTTGCTTCCCCGGGGTGACGGCCCCGCCTTGCCGCCCGTCGCCGCCATCCCGGAGCCAGCCGCCATGCGCCTGGCCGATCCTGATGGCACGGCGAGGCCCGTGCTCAACAAGCCCAGGGGCGCCGTGCTCCTGGCCAAGAAGAGGGCATACGTTGCTGATGATGAGTAAGTACTTTACCCTATTTTTGCTTCCCATCCTTGATGTCATGCTCATGATGTTCTCCTCCTGGTGGCCTAGCTGAAGCTGCTAGTTAAGAGGAAGAAGGAGGAGGCCAAGGCCTCCGAAGCCACGCGACCTACCGTGGCCGCGGCGACCCCGGCGCGGGAGGAAGAGGTCACCTCGCGTTCACCCACGACGGAGCGAGCCTCTTGAGGCTAGGTGGCAAAACCTCAGGAGGAGACCGTCTCTGTGGCCAAGCAGACTCTAGGGCACCCGTCTCCAGCGCACCCGCTGGGGGTTCGAGGGCTCCAGAGCCCCCCGCCGTCCTTGCTGCTGCGGGGGGGGGGGGGGGGGGGGGGGGGGGGGGGGGGGGGGGGGGGGGGGGGGGGGGGGGGGGGGGGGGGGGGGGGGGGGGGGGGGGGGGGGGGGGGGGGGGGGGGGGGGGGGGGGGGGGGGGGGGGGGGGGGGGGGGGGGGGGGGGGGGGGGGGGGGGGGGGGGGGGGGGGGGGGGGGGGGGGGGGGGGGGGGGGGGGGGGGGGGGGGGGGGGGGGGGGGGGGGGGGGGGGGGGGGGGGGGGGGGGGGGGGGGGGGGGGGGGGGGGGGGGTCAATCTGATAAGATAACTTCAAGAGGGAAACTCAATTCATCACAAGAGAGTAGAGGGGGAGAAACATCATAAGATCCAACTATAATAGCAAAGCTCGCGATACGTCAAGATCGTGCCAGAGAGAGAACACGAGAGAGAGAGAGAGATCAAACACATAGCTACTGGTACATACCCTCAGCCCCGAGGGTGAACTACTCCCTCCTCGTCATGGATAGCGCCGGCATGATGAAGATGGCCACCGGTGAGGGATCCCCCCTCCGGCAGGGTGTCGGAACGGGCTCCCGAGAGGTTTTTGGTGGCTACAGAGGCTTGCGGCAGCGGAACTCCCGATCTATCTTGATTTTGGATGGTTTTAGGGTACGTAGGCTTATATAGGCAAAAGTAGTCGGTCGGGAGGTGCTCGAGGGGCCCACAAGATAGGGGGGCGCGCCCTACAGGGGGGCGGGCCCTCCTATCTCGTGGCTGCCTCGAGTATCTTCTGACGTGAACTCCAAGTCTCCAGGATCATATTCTTCCAAAAAATCATGTTGCCGAAGGTTTCATTCTGTTTGGACTCCGTTTGATATTCCTTTTCTTCGAAATACTGAAACAGGCAATAAAACAGCAACATGGCTGGTTCGTACTAGAATAACACCTTAAGACACAAATCAACGAAAACCCTAATGTCACCTAGATACTCCATTGTCACCTCAAGTATCCGTGGGCATGATTATATGATATGCATCACACAATCTCAGATTCGTCCAACCAACACAAAGTACTTCAAAGAGTGCCCCAAAGTTTCTACCGGAGAGTCAAGAAAACGTGTGCCAACCCCTATGCATAGGTTCATGGGCGGAACCCACAAGTTGGTCACCAGAACATACATCAAGTGGCACGTGATATCCCATTGTCACCACAGATAAGCACGACAAGACATACATCAAGTGTTCTCAAAGTAAAGACTCAATCTGATAAGATAACTTCAAGAGGGAAACTCAATTCATCACAAGAGAGTAGAGGGGGGGGGGGGGGGGGGGGGGGGGGGGGGGGGGGGGGGGGGGGGGGGGGGGGGGGGGGGGGGGGTGGTGGCTAACATACGCAAATAAGAGCGAGAAGAGAGCAAGCGGAACGGTCGTAATTGGGTCTTGTCCATCACATCATTCTCCTAATGATGTGATCCCGTTGTCAATGACATCCAATGTCCATAGTCAGGAAACCATGACTATCTGTTGACCAACGAGCTAGTCAACTAGAGGCTTACTAGGGACATGTTGTGTTCTATGTATTCACACGTGTATTACGATTTCCGGATAATACAATTATAGCATGAATGAAAGACAATTATCATGAACAAGGAAATATAATAATAATCCATTTATTATTGCCTCTAGGGCATATTTCCAACAGGCGCGCCCCCCTATCTCGTGGCCTCCTCGATGCTTCCCTGGCTTGCACTCCAAGTTCCCGGGATTGCTTCTGTTCCAAAAATAACTTTTCCGAAGGTTTCATTCTGTTTGGACTCCTTTTGATATTCCTTTTCTTCGAAACACTGAAATAGGCAAAAAAAGCAATACAGGCTGGGCCTCCGGTTAGTAGGTTAGTCCCAAAAATGATATAAATGTGTAAAGTAAAGCCCATAAACATCCAAAACAGGTAATATAATAGCATGGAACAATCAAAATTATAGATACGTTGGAGACGTATCAACGCCACACGCCAAGACCTCCC
>JAAAWM010007787.1:0-10146 GCA_036873465.1 Thinopyrum obtusiflorum
AGTTTCCTTTTATAAACTAAACTAGTGATAAAACAAGAAACTAAAAGACTCGATTGCAAGATCTAAAGATATACCTTCAAGCACTCACCTCCCCGGCAACGGCGTCAGAAAAGAGTTTGATGTCTACTACACAACCTTGTTCTTGTAGACATTGTTGGGCCTCCAAGTGCAGAGGTTTGTAGGACAGTAGCAAATTTCCCTCAAGTGGATGACCTAAGGTTTATCAATCCGTGGGAGGCGTAGGATGAAGATGGTCTCTCTCAAGCAACCCTCCAACCAAATAACAAAGAGTCTCTTGTGTCCCCAACACACCCAATACAATGGTAAATTGTATAGGTGCACTAGTTCGGCAAAGAGATGGTGATACAAGTGCAATATGGATAGTAGATAAAGGTATTTGTAATCATAAATTATAAACACAGCAAGGTAACTGATGATAAAAGTGAGCGTAAATGGTATTGCAATGTGTGTAAATAAGGCCTAGGGTTCATACTTTCACTAGTGTAAGTTCCCTCAACAATAATAACATAATTGGATCACATAACTATCCCTCAACATGCAACAAAGAGTCACTCCAAAGTCACTAATACCGGTTTCTGAAAGACTGTGTCTCGGTCATCCGTTTCTCAAACACCATGTAGTGCGAGAAATCCAACGGAGGCGATCGCGTCTTGTGGGGAAAAGTGCTCAAACCTCTGCAGAGTGTACAATCTAATCATGGTTAGCCGTGTCCCCGGTTATGGACAATTCTTGAGTATCTAGTACTTGGGTTATCACATGTATCTCACCATGCTTAATTAATACTGTTGGGATGTTAGTTCACTTTAATTGGGATTGAGTTGGGGATACCTTATCAATGATGTTTCAACCACCATGATAGTAAAATTAAAATCTATTCCGTTGTTGTAGGAAAAATTGGCTTTTCACAAAATTACAACCATACAGCTTTCCACCAGCCATATATGCATGTAGTGATAGCATTATTCTGTTTCTGCTCTACTGTGTTATATTGCCAGCATATTCCATGTGCTGACCTGTTTTAGGGCTGCAACGTATTATGTTGCAGACTTTTCAGACGAGGAGTAATGTTCGTTAGGTCGTTGTCGTGCAGCTCAGCTATGCCGTTGGAGTTGATGGATTCACCTTATCTTCCAAGCCTTCCGCTGTTATCGCATTAGATGGCCTTAAGCCATATTATTGTAATAAGTTCTCTTTGGAGACATTCGATGTAATAGTGTGTGATTGCTACTCTGTTATAAATCCTTCGAGTACTATGTGTGTCAGCATTACCGATCCAGGGATGACACTGAAGCACAGAGACTTGACCATCTGAGGTCGGGTCGCTACAAAAACAGAATAGTCTGTAGTAATCTAGATAAAACGTATACTTCTGGAACTCTTAAAATTCTCAAATAAATTTCTGGACCTGAGGAATTTATCTATTAATCATCTGCAAAAAGAATTAACTAAATAGCACTCTCCAAATAAAGATGGCAGCAATTCTCATGAGTGCTAAAGTTTCTGTTTTTGACATCATGATCAACAAGACTTTCCCAAAGTCTTCCCAAATGTTCTACTTGGCACAAACACTAATTAAACACATAAAACCACATCTAAACATAGGCTAGATGAATTATTTATTACTAAACAGGAACAAAAAGCAAGGAACAAAAATAAAGTTGGGTTGCCTCCCAACAAGCGCTATCGTTTAACGCCCCTAGCTAGTGATGATGATTTCAACGATGCTGACATAAAAGATAAGAATTGAAACATAAAGAGAGCATCATGAAGAATATGACTAGCACATTTAAGTCTAACCCACTTCCTATGCATAGGGATTTTGTGAGCAAACAACTTATGGGAACAATAATCCACTAGCATAGGAAGGCAAAACAAGCATAACTTCAAAACTTGGGGGGGGGGGGGGGGGGGGGGGGGGGGGGGGGGGGGGGGGGGGGGGGGGGGGGGGGGGGGGGGGGGGGGGGGGGGGGGAACTTCAAAATTTTAAGCACATAGAGAGGAAACTTGATATTATTGCAATTCCTACAAGCATATATCCCTCCCTCATAATAATTTTCAGTAGAATCATGAATGAATTCAACAATATAACCAGCACCTAAAGCATTCTTTTCATGATCCACAAGCATATAAAATTTACTACTCTCCACATAAGCAAGATTCTTCTCATGAATAATAGTGGGAGGAAACTCAACAAAATAACTATCATGTGATTGAAAATTAAGATCAAGATGACAAGTTTCATGGTTATCATTATTCTTTAAAGCATATGTGTCATCACAATAATCATCATAGATAGGAGGCATGCTTTCATCATAATAAATTTCCTCAACAAAACTTGGGGGACAAAAAATATCATCTTCATCAAACATAGCTTCCCCAAACTTGTGGCTTTGCATATCATTAGCATCATGGATATTTAAGGAATTCATACTAAGGGGGGGGGGGGGGGGGGGGGGGGGGGGGGGGGGGGGGGGGGGGGGGGGGGGGGGGGGGGGGGGGGGGGGGGGGGGGGGGGGGGGGGGGGGGGGGGGGGGGGGGGGGGGGGGGGGGGGGGGGGGGGGGGGGGGGGGGGGGGGGGGGGGGGGGGGGGGGGGGGGGGGGGGGGGGGGGGGGGGGGGGGGGGGGGGGGGGGGGGGGGGGGGGGGGGGGGGGGGGGGGGGGGGGGGGGGGGGGGGGGGGGGGGGGGGGGGGGGGGGGGGGGGGGGGGGGGGGGGGGGGGGGGGGGGGGGGGGGGGGGGGGGGGGGGGGGGGGGGGGGGGGGGGGGGGGGGGACTGGATCTCTTTTACCATGAATTACAATGTTTAGTCAGTCCTTGATCTTTAGAGGTGCTCTGCATTTATGTTTTGTGGTCTTAGAAAGGGCTAGCAAGATACCATCTTGTTATATCATATCATGATTGTTTTGAGAAAGTGTTGTCATCCGAGATTTATTATTATTGCTCGCTAGTTGATTATGCCATTGATATGAGTAAACATGAGACCTAAGTGTTATTATGAATGTGGTTAGTTATAATCTTTGCTGAAAACTTGAATGCTAGCTTTACATATTTACAACAACAAGAGCAAACAGAGTTTGTAAAAGTTTTTCTTTATCACTTTCAGTTTATCAACTGAATTGCTTGAGGACAAGCAAAGGTTTAAGCTTGGGGGAGTTGATACATCTCCGTCGTATCTACTTTTCCAAACACTTTTGCCCTTGTTTTGGACTCTAACTTGCATCATTTGAATGGAACTAACCCGGACTGACACTGTTTTCAGCAGAATTGCCATGGTGCTATTTATGTGCAGAAACAAAAGTTCTCGGAATGACCTGAAACTCCACGGAACTTATTTTTGGAAAATATAAAAAATACTGGAAGAAGAATCCACGTCAGGGGGCCCACACCCTTGCCACGAGGGTGGGGGGCGCGCCTGCCCCCCTGGGCGCGCCCCCCTGCCTCGTGGGTCCCCAGGAGCTCCACCGACCTCAACTCCAACTCCATATATTCATGTTCGGGGAGAAAAAATCAGAGAGAAGGATTCATCACGTTTTATGATACGGAGCCGCCGCCAAGCCCTAAACTCTCTCGGGAGGGCTGATCTGGAGTCCGTTCGGGGCTCCGAAGAGGGGAATCCGTCGCCGTCATCATCATCAACCATCCTCCATCACCAATTTCGGGGGGGGGGGGGGGGGGGGGGGGGGGGGGGGGGGGGGGGGGGGGGGGGGGGGGGGGGGGGGGGGGGGGGGGGGGGGGGGGGGGGGGGGGGGGGGGGGGGGGGGGGGGGGGGGGGGGGGGGGGGGGGGGGGGGGGGGGGGGGGGGGGGGGGGGGGGGGGGGGGGGGGGGGGGGGGGGGGGGGGGGGGGGGGGGGGGGGGGGGGGGGGGGGGGGGGGGGGGGGGGGGGGGGGGGGGGGGGGGGGGGGGGGGGGGGGGGGGGGGGGGGGGGGGGGGGGGGGGGGGGGGGGGGGGGGGGGGGGGGGGGGGGGGGGGGGGGGGGGGGGGGGGGGGGGGGGGGGGGGGGGGGGGGGGGGGGGGGGGGGGGGGGGGGGGGGGGGGGGGGGGGGGGGGGGGGGGCCCCGAACGTGAATATATAGAGTTGGAGTTGAGGTCGGTGGAGCACCAGGGGGGCCACGAGGCAGGGGGGCGCGCCCAGGGGGGTAGGCGCGCCCCCACCCTCGTGGACATGGTGTGGGCCCCCTGGCCTTGATTCTTTTGCCAGTATTTTTTATAAATTCCAAAAATATTCTCCGTGAAGTTTCAGGTTATTCTGAGAACTTTTATTTCTGCACAAAAATAACACCATGCCAATTCTGCTGAAAACAGCGTCAGTCCGGGTTAGTTCCATTCAAATCATGCAAGTTAGAGTCCAAAACAAGGGAAAAAGTGTTTGGAAAAGTAGATACGATGGAGACGTATCAACTCCCCCAAGCTTAAACCTTTGCTTGTCCTCAAGCAATTCAGTTGACAAACTGAAAGTGATAAAGAAAAACTTTTACAAACTCTGTTTGCTCTTGTTGTTGTAAATATGTAAAGCCAGCATTCAGGTTTTTAGCAAAGATTATGAACTAACCATATTCACAATAACACTTTGGTCTCATGTTTACTCATATCAATGGCATAATCAACTAGCGAGCAATAATAATAAATCTCGGATGACAACACTTTCTCAAAACAATCATAATATGATATAACAAGATGGTATCTCGCTAGCCCTTTCTGAGACCGCAAAACATAAATGCAGAGCACCTCTGAAGATCAAGGACTGACTAAACATTGTAATTCATGGTAAAAGAGATCCAGTCATAGTCATACTCAATATAAATTAATAGTAATGGATGCAAATGACAGCGGTGCTCCCCAGCTGGTGCTTTTTAATAAGAGGATGATGACTCGACATAAAAGTAAATAGATAGGCCCTTTGCAGAGGGAAGTAGGGATTTGTAGAGGTGCCAGAGCTCGGTTTTTAAAATAGAGATAAATAATATTTTGAGTGGCATACTTACATTGTCAACATAACAACCGAGAGATATCGATATCTTCCATGCTACACACATTATAGGCGGTTCCCAAACAGAATGGTAAAGTTTATACTCCCCCACCACCAACAAGCATCAATCCATGGCTTGCCCGAAACAACGGGTGCCTCCAACTAACAACAATCCTGGGGGAGTTTTGTTTGCAATTATTTTGATTTGGTTTGAGCATGGGACTGGGCATCCCGGTGACCAGCCATTTTCTCGTGAGTGAGGAGCGGAGTCCACTCCTTTTGAGAATAACCCGCCTAGCATGGAAGATACAGACAGCCCTAGTTGGTACATGAGCTATTCGAGCATACAAAACAGAATTTCATTTGAAGGTTTAGAGTTGGGGGGGGGGGGGGGGGGGGGGGGGGGGGGGGGGGGGGGGGGGGGGGGGGGGGGGGGGGGGGGGGGGGGGGGGGGGGGGGGGGGGGGGGGGGGGGGGGGGGGGGGGGGGGGGGGGGGGGGGGGGGGGGGGGGGGGGGGGGGGGGGGGGGGGGGGGGGGGGGGGGGGGGGGGGGGGGGGGGGGGGGGGGGGGGGGGGGGGGGGGGGGGGGGGGGGGGGGGGGGGGGGGGGGGGGGGGGGGGGGGGGGGGGGGGGGGGGGGGGGGGGGGGGGGGGGGGGGGGGGGGGGGGGGGGGGGGGGGGGGGGGGGGGGGGGGGGGGGGGGGGGGGGGGGGGGGGGGGGGGGGGGGGGGGGGGGGGGGGGGGGGGGGGGGGGGGGGGGGGGGGGGGGGGGGGGGGGGGGGGGGGGGGGGGGGGGGGGGGGGGGGGGGGGGGGGGGGGGGGGGGGGGGGGGGGGGGGGGGGGGGGGGGGGGGGGGGGGGGGGGGGGGGGGGGGGGGGGGGGGGGGGGGGGGGGGGGGGGGGGGGGGGGGGGGGGGGGGGGGGGGGGGGGGGGGGGGGGGGGGGGGGGGGGGGGGGGGGGGGGGGGGGGGGGGGGGGGGGGGGGGGGGGGGGGGGGGGGGGGGGGGGGGGGGGGGGGGGGGGGGGGGGGGGGGGGGGGGGGGGGGGGGGGGGGGGGGGGGGGGGGGGGGGGGGGGGGGGGGGGGGGGGGGGGGGGGGGGGGGGGGGGGGGGGGGGGGGGGGGGGGGGGGGGGGGGGGGGGGGGGGGGGGGGGGGGGGGGGGGGGGGGGGGGGGGGGGGGGGGGGGGGGGGGGGGGGGGGGGGGGGGGGGGGGGGGGGGGGGGGGGGGGGGGGGGGGGGGGGGGGGGGGGGGGGGGGGGGGGGGGGGGGGGGGGGGGGGGGGGGGGGGGGGGGGGGGGGGGGGGGGGGGGGGGGGGGGGGGGGGGGGGGGGGGGGGGGGGGGGGGGGGGGGGGGGGGGGGGGGGGGGGGGGGGGGGGGGGGGGGGGGGGGGGGGGGGGGGGGGGGGGGGGGGGGGGGGGGGGGGGGGGGGGGGGGGGGGGGGGGGGGGGGGGGGGGGGGGGGGGGGGGGGGGGGGGGGGGGGGGGGGGGGGGGGGGGGGGGGGGGGGGGGGGGGGGGGGGGGGGGGGGGGGGGGGGGGGGGGGGGGGGGGGGGGGGGGGGGGGGGGGGGGGGGGGGGGGGGGGGGGGGGGGGGGGGGGGGGGGGGGGGGGGGGGGGGGGGGGGGGGGGGGGGGGGGGGGGGGGGGGGGGGGGGGGGGGGGGGGGGGGGGGGGGGGGGGGGGGGGGGGGGGGGGGGGGGGGGGGGGGGGGGGGGGGGGGGGGGGGGGGGGGGGGGGGGGGGGGGGGGGGGGGGGGGGGGGGGGGGGGGGGGGGGGGGGGGGGGGGGGGGGGGGGGGGGGGGGGGGGGGGGGGGGGGGGGGGGGGGGGGGGGGGGGGGGGGGGGGGGGGGGGGGGGGGGGGGGGGGGGGGGGGGGGGGGGGGGGGGGGGGGGGGGGGGGGGGGGGGGGGGGGGGGGGGGGGGGGGGGGGGGGGGGGGGGGGGGGGGGGGGGGGGGGGGGGGGGGGGGGGGGGGGGGGGGGGGGGGGGGGGGGTTGGATTTCTCGCACTACATGGTGTTTGAGAAACGGATGACCGAGACACAGTCTTTCAGAAACGTTAACTCTCTACTCCGGGTAGACCATACCAAACCTACAAAACCCACTACCTGCTGATCTACCTCTTCAAGAGCTTCACGTAACTTACTCAACTATGCTAGAGCCCATAATAGCTTGTGGCTGCACACGGAAGTTTCTAGCATGAATCATCTCAGTTCCCTTTGAGCCTGGGTGGCGGTCCATAGGAAGATCACACGGGTACCCCGGGATTTCCAAAAAAACAGACAACACTGGGTTCCCCAGGTGCCTCAATCCACCCAGTTGTTTGATTAAGTTGCCACCTTAAGTTGAACCATTAATTAACAATCTCACATCTGACATGAATTTCACTCAAACCCAAACCACGTCTACGAGCATAGCATAGCAATATAAGCAATACGTAGAAGTAACTCCCAAGGGTTTGAATATAACAGGGCAATAGGTTCTACCTCAGCAACTACTTCCCAACCCACAAGTTAATGACATCCTAATCATGCAATGTTTGAGGATTGGAACTAATGCATAAAAACTGGGTAATAATGGGATATGATCAAAGTGTTACTTGCCTTGCTGACGATCCGCGAATCCTAGAGACTCGTAGTAACACGCTTCGCACTCCGGGAATTCTATCGCAAGCAAACAATAACATACATAAGTAACAAGCAACGATGCACAAGCAAAACTCAAATAAGAGAGGTTGACCAGAAAGTTCAAATTAAGAACTCCGGTTCGCAAAAAGAATCAAAACAAACGGAGCAACGAAACTCAAACGGCGAAAGAAAGAAGCTTCGTTTACTAAGGGGGGGGGGGGGGGGGGGGGGGGGGGGGGGGGGGGGGGGGGGGGGGGGGGGGGGGGGGGGGGGGGGGGGGGGGGGGGGGGGGGGGGGGGGGGGGGGGGGGGGGGGGGGGGGGGGGGGGGGGGGGGGGGGGGGGGGGGGGGGGGGGGGGGGGGGGGGGGGGGGGGGGGGGGGGGGGGGGGGGGGGGGGGGGGGGGGGGGGGGGGGGGGGGGGGGGGGGGGGGGGGGGGGGGGGGGGGGGGGGGGGGGGGGGGGGGGGGGGGGGGGGGGGGGGGGGGGGGGGGGGGGGGGGGGGGGGGGGGGGGGGGGGGGGGGGGGGGGGGGGGGGGGGGGGGGGGGGGGGGGGGGGGGGGGGGGGGGGGGGGGGGGGGGGGGGGGGGGGGGGGGGGGGGGGGGGGGGGGGGGGGGGGGGGGGGGGGGGGGGGGGGGGGGGGGGGGGGGGGGGGGGGGGGGGGGGGGGGGGGGGGGGGGGGGGGGGGGGGGGGGGGGGGGGGGGGGGGGGGGGGGGGGGGGGGGGGGGGGGGGGGGGGGGGGGGGGGGGGGGGGGGGGGGGGGGGGGGGGGGGGGGGGGGGGGGGGGGGGGGGGGGGGGGGGGGGGGGGGGGGGGGGGGGGGGGGGGGGGGGGGGGGGGGGGGGGGGGGGGGGGGGGGGGGGGGGGGGGGGGGGGGGGGGGGGGGGGGGGGGGGGGGGGGGGGGGGGGGGGGGGGGGGGGGGGGGGGGGGGGGGGGGGGGGGGGGGGGGGGGGGGGGGGGGGGGGGGGGGGGGGGGGGGGGGGGGGGGGGGGGGGGGGGGGGGGGGGGGGGGGGGGGGGGGGGGGGGGGGGGGGGGGGGGGGGGGGGGGGGGGGGGGGGGGGGGGGGGGGGGGGGGGGGGAAAAATCAATTTAATGATTTTAATATTTTTCCTCCAATATTTCATTTATTTTGGAGAAGTCATATTATCTCCTCTCTTTAATTTTTAATGTGAAATATTTTTCGGAGAGAAATAATTAAAATCAAATCCTCTTTTCATTATTTGATAAAAGAATCAAATATGAAGACCGGGAAATCCCCAACTCTCTCCGAGGGTCCTTGAGCTGCTTAGGATTTCGAGGATTACGGAATGGAAAAGCAATAAAACATGATATGCATGGATGATCTATGTATAACATTCCAAATTGAAAATTTGGGATGTTACAAACCTACCCCCCTTAAGATGAATCTCGCCCTCGAGATTCGGGTTGGCTAGAAAATAGGTATGGGTGGTCCTTGCGGAGATCATCCTCTCGTTCCCAGGTAGCTTCATCCTCGGTATGGTGGCTCCACTGAACTTTACAAAACTTGATAACCGGGGGGGGGGGGGGGGGGGGGGGGGGGACTGGCAGAGTCCAAAATCTTGACTGGCTTCTCCTCATAAGTCAAATCATTGTCCAACTGAATCGCCTCCAAGGGTACGGTATCTCTTAGCGGTATGTCGGCCATCTCAGCATGGCACTTCTTCAACTGGGAAACATGAAACACATCGTGAACTCCTGACAGTCCTTCAGGTAACTCCAACTTGTAGGCAACTTCTCCCATCCGTTCCAAAACACGATACGGTCCTACAAATCTCGGGGCTAACTTTCCCTTAACTCCAAAACGTTTCACTCCTCGCAAAGGTGATACTCGCAGATATGCTCTATCTCCAATTTCATAGGTTACCTCCTTGCGTTTTGAATCTGCATAACTCTTCTGTCTAGACTGAGCTATCTTCAGTCTATCTCGAATCAGTTTAACTTTCTCCTCAGACTCTTTGATCAAGTCTGGTCCAAACAACTGTCGGTCTCCAACTTCATCCCACATTAACGGTGTTCTGCACCTTCGTCCATACAGGGCTTCGAACGGTGCCATCTTCAAACTGGCTTGGTAGCTATTGTTGTATGAGAACTCTGCGTAAGGCAAATTGTCATCCCAACTAGATCCATAATCTAGCGCACAGGCTCTCAACATATCTTCCAGAATCTGGTTGACTCTCTCGGTCTGTCCATCCGTCTACGGGGGGGGGGGGGGGGGGGGGGCTGTCCATCCGTTTGCGGGTGAAATGCTGTACTGAACTCCAATCTCGTTCCCAAGGTCTGGTGTAACTGATGCCAAAACTTTGAGGTAAACTGTGTTCCTCTATCGGATACGATGGTCCTTGGAACTCCATGCAGACATACGATCCTGGACATATATATCTTGGCCAACTTTGCACTTGTATAAGTTGTTTTTACTGGGATAAAGTGTGCCACTATGGTCAAGCGGTCAACTACTACCCATATAGAGTCATAACCTGATTTGGTCCTGGGCAATCCGGTGATAAAATCCATGCCAAGTT
>JAAAWM010007788.1:0-10153 GCA_036873465.1 Thinopyrum obtusiflorum
TGGCGCGCCCCTCTTGGCCGGTCGCCTCCTCCTCCCCTCCTTTATATATGGGGGCAGGGGGCACCCCAAAGAACAACAGTTATTCTCTTAGTCGTGTGTGGTGCCCCCCTCCACAGTTTACTCCTCCGGTCATAGCGTCGTAGTGCTTAGGCGAAGCCCTGCACGGATCACATCACTATCACCGTCACCACGCCGTCATGCTGACGGAACTCTCCCTCAACCCTCTACTGGATCAAGAGTTCGAGGGACGTCATCGAGCTGAACGTGTGCTGAACTCGGAGGTGCCGTATGTTCGGTACTAGATCGGTTGGATCGCGAAGACGTTCGACTACATCAACCGCGTTGTAAGGGCATCTTCTACCTTAGAGTATTGGTGATGATGACAACACACGTGTGGACTAATCGTGCGCCATAGTTTTCTCAGGTACACATTGTGTGGCGCAAGACGGTTAGGCCTTCCCTCTATGCGGAAAAGATCAAAGACGGAGTTTCCGACGTTTTTATTCCTTTGGTCGTAGGATATCCGTACTATTAAGAGGGAATCCACATCGGAAGGAATTGGGTGAATCACTTCATGTACACATTCTCTGCACCCACCATATACCCTCCGTTCGAGGAGAGAGAGGTTCCCCAAAGTCCTTTGTCATGTGCAGTTCTGCCCATGGCGATAGTACCGCTCCGTTGAGCGGTTGTACCGCTGGCCGGTAGTTCCGGTCATACCACCGCTCCAAGTACCGCTCAGGGGTGACTCCCTTCTGTACCGGGTACGGTAGTAGACCGGTGGTGGAACAGAAGTTCCGGTTTGTCTTGACAAATCGGTACTATCGGTGTTTAGGGCGGTAGTACCGCCTCGGACTCCACCACCCAGGGACTGCTGGCCCAGCGGTAGCTCCATCCCAACCACCGCTCTAACTACCGGCCTGAGGTGTAAACTTTCTGGATGTGATGCGGTAGTCGGGCGGTGGTGGAGCGGTAGTTCCAGTTTATTCCGATATACCGGTTCTACCGGGTGCACCACCGGAAGTACCGCCCTGGTGCCCTAGCAGGGGTTTCCCGCATTCACCGGTTGTACCGGTGTCTATTGCGGAAGTACCACTCCTATGCATTTCTACGCATAATGGTTGGATCTGACGGGACCCTATTTAAGGAGGTGCTTCTCCCACCTACCTCTTGCCTCTCTCTCTCTCCTCCATTACTGCCATTGAAGGGGGGGGGGGGGGGGGGGGGGGGGGGGGGGGGGGGGGGGGGGGGGGGGGGGGGGGGGGGGGGGGGGGGGGGGGGGGGGGGGGGGGGGGGGGGGGGGGGGGGGGGGGGGGGGGGGGGGGGGGGGGGGGGGGGGGGGGGGGGGGGGGGGGGGGGGGGGGGGGGGGGGGGGGGGGGGGGGGGGGGGGGGGGGGGGGGGGGGGGGGGGGGGGGGGGGGGGGGGGGGGGGGGGGGGGGGGGGGGGGGGGGGGGGGGGGGGGGGGGGGGGGGGGGGGGGGGGGGGGGGGGGGGGGGGGGGGGGGGGGGGGGGGGGGGGGGGGGGGGGGGGGGGGGGGGGGGGGGGGGGGGGGGGGGGGGGGGGGGGGGGGGGGGGGGGGGGGGGGGGGGGGGGGGGGGGGGGGGGGGGGGGGGGGGGGGGGGGGGGGGGGGGGGGGGGGGGGGGGGGGGGGGGGGGGGGGGGGGGGGGGGGGGGGGGGGGGGGGGGGGGGGGGGGGGGGGGGGGGGGGGGGGGGGGGGGGGGGGGGGGGGGGGGGGGGGGGGGGGGGGGGGGGGGGGGGGGGGGGGGGGGGGGGGGGGGGGGGGGGGGGGGGGGGGGGGGGGGGGGGGGGGGGGGGGGGGGGGGGGGGGGGGGGGGGGGGGGGGGGGGGGGGGGGGGGGGGGGGGGGGGGGGGGGGGGGGGGGGGGGGGGGGGGGGGGGGGGGGGGGGGGGGGGGGGGGGGGGGGGGGGGGGGGGGGGGGGGGGGGGGGGGGGGGGGGGGGGGGGGGGGGGGGGGGGGGGGGGGGGGGGGGGGGGGGGGGGGGGGGGGGGGGGGGGGGGGGGGGGGGGGGGGGGGGGGGGGGGGGGGGGGGGGGGGGGGGGGGGGGGGGGGGGGGGGGGGGGGGGGGGGGGGGGGGGGGGGGGGGGGGGGGGGGGGGGGGGGGGGGGGGGGGGGGGGGGGGGGGGGGGGGGGGGGGGGGGGGGGGGGGGGGGGGGGGGGGGGGGGGGGGGGGGGGGGGGGGGGGGGGGGGGGGGGGGGGGGGGGGGGGGGGGGGGGGGGGGGGGGGGGGGGGGGGGGGGGGGGGGGGGGGGGGGGGGGGGGGGGGGGGGGGGGGGGGGGGGGGGGGGGGGGGGGGGGGGGGGGGGGGGGGGGGGGGGGGGGGGGGGGGGGGGGGGGGGGGGGGGGGGGGGGGGGGGGGGGGGGGGGGGGGGGGGGGGGGGGGGGGGGGGGGGGGGGGGGGGGGGGGGGGGGGGGGGGGGGGGGGGGGGGGGGGGGGGGGGGGGGGGGGGGGGGGGGGGGGGGGGGGGGGGGGGGGGGGGGGGGGGGGGGGGGGGGGGGGGGGGGGGGGGGGGGGGGGGGGGGGGGGGGGGGGGGGGGGGGGGGGGGGGGGGGGGGGGGGGGGGGGGGGGGGGGGGGGGGGGGGGGGGGGGGGGGGGGGGGGGGGGGGGGGGGGGGGGGGGGGGGGGGGGGGGGGGGGGGGGGGGGGGGGGGGGGGGGGGGGGGGGGGGGGGGGGGGGGGGGGGGGGGGGGGGGGGGGGGGGGGGGGGGGGGGGGGGGGGGGGGGGGGGGGGGGGGGGGGGGGGGGGGGGGGGGGGGGGGGGGGGGGGGGGGGGGGGGGGGGGGGGGGGGGGGGGGGGGGGGGGGGGGGGGGGGGGGGGGGGGGGGGGGGGGGGGGGGGGGGGGGGGGGGGGGGGGGGGGGGGGGGGGGGGGGGGGGGGGGGGGGGGGGGGGGGGGGGGGGGGGGGGGGGGGGGGGGGGGGGGGGGGGGGGGGGGGGGGGGGGGGGGGGGGGGGGGGGGGGGGGGGGGGGGGGGGGGGGGGGGGGGGGGGGGGGGGGGGGGGGGGGGGGGGGGGGGGGGGGGGGGGGGGGGGGGGGGGGGGGGGGGGGGGGGGGGGGGGGGGGGGGGGGGGGGGGGGGGGGGGGGGGGGGGGGGGGGGGGGGGGGGGGGGGGGGGGGGGGGGGGGGGGGGGGGGGGGGGGGGGGGGGGGGGGGGGGGGGGGGGGGGGGGGGGGGGGGGGGGGGGGGGGGGGGGGGGGGGGGGGGGGGGGGGGGGGGGGGGGGGGGGGGGGGGGGGGGGGGGGGGGGGGGGGGGGGGGGGGGGGGGGGGGGGGGGGGGGGGGGGGGGGGGGGGGGGGGGGGGGGGGGGGGGGGGGGGGGGGGGGGGGGGGGGGGGGGGGGGGGGGGGGGGGGGGGGGGGGGGGGGGGGGGGGGGGGGGGGGGGGGGGGGGGGGGGGGGGGGGGGGGGGGGGGGGGGGGGGGGGGGGGGGGGGGGGGGGGGGGGGGGGGGGGGGGGGGGGGGGGGGGGGGGGGGGGGGGGGGGGGGGGGGGGGGGGGGGGGGGGGGGGGGGGGGGGGGGGGGGGGGGGGGGGGGGGGGGGGGGGGGGGGGGGGGGGGGGGGGGGGGGGGGGGGGGGGGGGGGGGGGGGGGGGGGGGGGGGGGGGGGGGGGGGGGGGGGGGGGGGGGGGGGGGGGGGGGGGGGGGGGGGGGGGGGGGGGGGGGGGGGGGGGGGGGGGGGGGGGGGGGGGGGGGGGGGGGGGGGGGGGGGGGGGGGGGGGGGGGGGGGGGGGGGGGGGGGGGGGGGGGGGGGGGGGGGGGGGGGGGGGGGGGGGGGGGGGGGGGGGGGGGGGGGGGGGGGGGGGGGGGGGGGGGGGGGGGGGGGGGGGGGGGGGGGGGGGGGGGGGGGGGGGGGGGGGGGGGGGGGGGGGGGGGGGGGGGGGGGGGGGGGGGGGGGGGGGGGGGGGGGGGGGGGGGGGGGGGGGGGGGGGGGGGGGGGGGGGGGGGGGGGGGGGGGGGGGGGGGGGGGGGGGGGGGGGGGGGGGGGGGGGGGGGGGGGGGGGGGGGGGGGGGGGGGGGGGGGGGGGGGGGGGGGGGGGGGGGGGGGGGGGGGGGGGGGGGGGGGGGGGGGGGGGGGGGGGGGGGGGGGGGGGGGGGGGGGGGGGGGGGGGGGGGGGGGGGGGGGGGGGGGGGGGGGGGGGGGGGGGGGGGGGGGGGGGGGGGGGGGGGGGGGGGGGGGGGGGGGGGGGGGGGGGGGGGGGGGGGGGGGGGGGGGGGGGGGGGGGGGGGGGGGGGGGGGGGGGGGGGGGGGGGGGGGGGGGGGGGGGGGGGGGGGGGGGGGGGGGGGGGGGGGGGGGGGGGGGGGGGGGGGGGGGGGGGGGGGGGGGGGGGGGGGGGGGGGGGGGGGGGGGGGGGGGGGGGGGGGGGGGGGGGGGGGGGGGGGGGGGGGGGGGGGGGGGGGGGGGGGGGGGGGGGGGGGGGGGGGGGGGGGGGGGGGGGGGGGGGGGGGGGGGGGGGGGGGGGGGGGGGGGGGGGGGGGGGGGGGGGGGGGGGGGGGGGGGGGGGGGGGGGGGGGGGGGGGGGGGGGGGGGGGGGGGGGGGGGGGGGGGGGGGGGGGGGGGGGGGGGGGGGGGGGGGGGGGGGGGGGGGGGGGGGGGGGGGGGGGGGGGGGGGGGGGGGGGGGGGGGGGGGGGGGGGGGGGGGGGGGGGGGGGGGGGGGGGGGGGGGGGGGGGGGGGGGGGGGGGGGGGGGGGGGGGGGGGGGGGGGGGGGGGGGGGGGGGGGGGGGGGGGGGGGGGGGGGGGGGGGGGGGGGGGGGGGGGGGGGGGGGGGGGGGGGGGGGGGGGGGGGGGGGGGGGGGGGGGGGGGGGGGGGGGGGGGGGGGGGGGGGGGGGGGGGGGGGGGGGGGGGGGGGGGGGGGGGGGGGGGGGGGGGGGGGGGGGGGGGGGGGGGGGGGGGGGGGGGGGGGGGGGGGGGGGGGGGGGGGGGGGGGGGGGGGGGGGGGGGGGGGGGGGGGGGGGGGGGGGGGGGGGGGGGGGGGGGGGGGGGGGGGGGGGGGGGGGGGGGGGGGGGGGGGGGGGGGGGGGGGGGGGGGGGGGGGGGGGGGGGGGGGGGGGGGGGGGGGGGGGGGGGGGGGGGGGGGGGGGGGGGGGGGGGGGGGGGGGGGGGGGGGGGGGGGGGGGGGGGGGGGGGGGGGGGGGGGGGGGGGGGGGGGGGGGGGGGGGGGGGGGGGGGGGGGGGGGGGGGGGGGGGGGGGGGGGGGGGGGGGGGGGGGGGGGGGGGGGGGGGGGGGGGGGGGGGGGGGGGGGGGGGGGGGGGGGGGGGGGGGGGGGGGGGGGGGGGGGGGGGGGGGGGGGGGGGGGGGGGGGGGGGGGGGGGGGGGGGGGGGGGGGGGGGGGGGGGGGGGGGGGGGGGGGGGGGGGGGGGGGGGGGGGGGGGGGGGGGGGGGGGGGGGGGGGGGGGGGGGGGGGGGGGGGGGGGGGGGGGGGGGGGGGGGGGGGGGGGGGGGGGGGGGGGGGGGGGGGGGGGGGGGGGGGGGGGGGGGGGGGGGGGGGGGGGGGGGGGGGGGGGGGGGGGGGGGGGGGGGGGGGGGGGGGGGGGGGGGGGGGGGGGGGGGGGGGGGGGGGGGGGGGGGGGGGGGGGGGGGGGGGGGGGGGGGGGGGGGGGGGGGGGGGGGGGGGGGGGGGGGGGGGGGGGGGGGGGGGGGGGGGGGGGGGGGGGGGGGGGGGGGGGGGGGGGGGGGGGGGGGGGGGGGGGGGGGGGGGGGGGGGGGGGGGGGGGGGGGGGGGGGGGGGGGGGGGGGGGGGGGGGGGGGGGGGGGGGGGGGGGGGGGGGGGGGGGGGGGGGGGGGGGGGGGGGGGGGGGGGGGGGGGGGGGGGGGGGGGGGGGGGGGGGGGGGGGGGGGGGGGGGGGGGGGGGGGGGGGGGGGGGGGGGGGGGGGGGGGGGGGGGGGGGGGGGGGGGGGGGGGGGGGGGGGGGGGGGGGGGGGGGGGGGGGGGGGGGGGGGGGGGGGGGGGGGGGGGGGGGGGGGGGGGGGGGGGGGGGGGGGGGGGGGGGGGGGGGGGGGGGGGGGGGGGGGGGGGGGGGGGGGGGGGGGGGGGGGGGGGGGGGGGGGGGGGGGGGGGGGGGGGGGGGGGGGGGGGGGGGGGGGGGGGGGGGGGGGGGGGGGGGGGGGGGGGGGGGGGGGGGGGGGGGGGGGGGGGGGGGGGGGGGGGGGGGGGGGGGGGGGGGGGGGGGGGGGGGGGGGGGGGGGGGGGGGGGGGGGGGGGGGGGGGGGGGGGGGGGGGGGGGGGGGGGGGGGGGGGGGGGGGGGGGGGGGGGGGGGGGGGGGGGGGGGGGGGGGGGGGGGGGGGGGGGGGGGGGGGGGGGGGGGGGGGGGGGGGGGGGGGGGGGGGGGGGGGGGGGGGGGGGGGGGGGGGGGGGGGGGGGGGGGGGGGGGGGGGGGGGGGGGGGGGGGGGGGGGGGGGGGGGGGGGGGGGGGGGGGGGGGGGGGGGGGGGGGGGGGGGGGGGGGGGGGGGGGGGGGGGGGGGGGGGGGGGGGGGGGGGGGGGGGGGGGGGGGGGGGGGGGGGGGGGGGGGGGGGGGGGGGGGGGGGGGGGGGGGGGGGGGGGGGGGGGGGGGGGGGGGGGGGGGGGGGGGGGGGGGGGGGGGGGGGGGGGGGGGGGGGGGGGGGGGGGGGGGGGGGGGGGGGGGGGGGGGGGGGGGGGGGGGGGGGGGGGGGGGGGGGGGGGGGGGGGGGGGGGGGGGGGGGGGGGGGGGGGGGGGGGGGGGGGGGGGGGGGGGGGGGGGGGGGGGGGGGGGGGGGGGGGGGGGGGGGGGGGGGGGGGGGGGGGGGGGGGGGGGGGGGGGGGGGGGGGGGGGGGGGGGGGGGGGGGGGGGGGGGGGGGGGGGGGGGGGGGGGGGGGGGGGGGGGGGGGGGGGGGGGGGGGGGGGGGGGGGGGGGGGGGGGGGGGGGGGGGGGGGGGGGGGGGGGGGGGGGGGGGGGGGGGGGGGGGGGGGGGGGGGGGGGGGGGGGGGGGGGGGGGGGGGGGGGGGGGGGGGGGGGGGGGGGGGGGGGGGGGGGGGGGGGGGGGGGGGGGGGGGGGGGGGGGGGGGGGGGGGGGGGGGGGGGGGGGGGGGGGGGGGGGGGGGGGGGGGGGGGGGGGGGGGGGGGGGGGGGGGGGGGGGGGGGGGGGGGGGGGGGGGGGGGGGGGGGGGGGGGGGGGGGGGGGGGGGGGGGGGGGGGGGGGGGGGGGGGGGGGGGGGGGGGGGGGGGGGGGGGGGGGGGGGGGGGGGGGGGGGGGGGGGGGGGGGGGGGGGGGGGGGGGGGGGGGGGGGGGGGGGGGGGGGGGGGGGGGGGGGGGGGGGGGGGGGGGGGGGGGGGGGGGGGGGGGGGGGGGGGGGGGGGGGGGGGGGGGGGGGGGGGGGGGGGGGGGGGGGGGGGGGGGGGGGGGGGGGGGGGGGGGGGGGGGGGGGGGGGGGGGGGGGGGGGGGGGGGGGGGGGGGGGGGGGGGGGGGGGGGGGGGGGGGGGGGGGGGGGGGGGGGGGGGGGGGGGGGGGGGGGGGGGGGGGGGGGGGGGGGGGGGGGGGGGGGGGGGGGGGGGGGGGGGGGGGGGGGGGGGGGGGGGGGGGGGGGGGGGGGGGGGGGGGGGGGGGGGGGGGGGGGGGGGGGGGGGGGGGGGGGGGGGGGGGGGGGGGGGGGGGGGGGGGGGGGGGGGGGGGGGGGGGGGGGGGGGGGGGGGGGGGGGGGGGGGGGGGGGGGGGGGGGGGGGGGGGGGGGGGGGGGGGGGGGGGGGGGGGGGGGGGGGGGGGGGGGGGGGGGGGGGGGGGGGGGGGGGGGGGGGGGGGGGGGGGGGGGGGGGGGGGGGGGGGGGGGGGGGGGGGGGGGGGGGGGGGGGGGGGGGGGGGGGGGGGGGGGGGGGGGGGGGGGGGGGGGGGGGGGGGGGGGGGGGGGGGGGGGGGGGGGGGGGGGGGGGGGGGGGGGGGGGGGGGGGGGGGGGGGGGGGGGGGGGGGGGGGGGGGGGGGGGGGGGGGGGGGGGGGGGGGGGGGGGGGGGGGGGGGGGGGGGGGGGGGGGGGGGGGGGGGGGGGGGGGGGGGGGGGGGGGGGGGGGGGGGGGGGGGGGGGGGGGGGGGGGGGGGGGGGGGGGGGGGGGGGGGGGGGGGGGGGGGGGGGGGGGGGGGGGGGGGGGGGGGGGGGGGGGGGGGGGGGGGGGGGGGGGGGGGGGGGGGGGGGGGGGGGGGGGGGGGGGGGGGGGGGGGGGGGGGGGGGGGGGGGGGGGGGGGGGGGGGGGGGGGGGGGGGGGGGGGGGGGGGGGGGGGGGGGGGGGGGGGGGGGGGGGGGGGGGGGGGGGGGGGGGGGGGGGGGGGGGGGGGGGGGGGGGGGGGGGGGGGGGGGGGGGGGGGGGGGGGGGGGGGGGGGGGGGGGGGGGGGGGGGGGGGGGGGGGGGGGGGGGGGGGGGGGGGGGGGGGGGGGGGGGGGGGGGGGGGGGGGGGGGGGGGGGGGGGGGGGGGGGGGGGGGGGGGGGGGGGGGGGGGGGGGGGGGGGGGGGGGGGGGGGGGGGGGGGGGGGGGGGGGGGGGGGGGGGGGGGGGGGGGGGGGGGGGGGGGGGGGGGGGGGGGGGGGGGGGGGGGGGGGGGGGGGGGGGGGGGGGGGGGGGGGGGGGGGGGGGGGGGGGGGGGGGGGGGGGGGGGGGGGGGGGGGGGGGGGGGGGGGGGGGGGGGGGGGGGGGGGGGGGGGGGGGGGGGGGGGGGGGGGGGGGGGGGGGGGGGGGGGGGGGGGGGGGGGGGGGGGGGGGGGGGGGGGGGGGGGGGGGGGGGGGGGGGGGGGGGGGGGGGGGGGGGGGGGGGGGGGGGGGGGGGGGGGGGGGGGGGGGGGGGGGGGGGGGGGGGGGGGGGGGGGGGGGGGGGGGGGGGGGGGGGGGGGGGGGGGGGGGGGGGGGGGGGGGGGGGGAAAGGGAAAACCTTCTTCTTAGCTTCATCTCCGGGTAAACCTACAAGCTTAAATAATCCACAAATTTCTTCCACATATATCAAGTGCATATCAGGATGTTCGGTTCCATCTCCCACATAAGGATTAGCTAGCAGTTGTTCTATCATACCCGAAGGAATTTCATATTCAATATTTTCAGTAGGTGCAGTAGGTTGATGGGTGACTAACTGTGGTTCCGATCGAGGTGAAGATACCCGGAACAAACCCCTCAAAGGATTGTTCTCCATAGTAACAAGTGACAATAAATTTCAGCACGTAGTAATAATGTTTCCTTACCAATTTTCACTTACCAAGAGCGCTTCACTCCCCGGAAACGGTGCTAGAAAAGAGCCTTGATGACCCACATGTATATGGGATCAATTGTAGTCTTTTCGATAAGTAAGAGTGTCGAACCCAACGAGGAGCAGAAGGAAATGACAAGTGGTTTTCAACAAGGTAATGTCTGCAAGCGCTGAAATTGTAAGTAACAGAGTAGTTTGATAGCAAGATAATTTGTAACGAGCAAGTAACGATAATAGTAACAAAAGTGAAGCAAGGTAGCCCAATCCTTTTGAGGCAAAGGACAGGACAAAACGGTCTCTTATAATAAGAAAAGCGTTCTTGAGGGTACACGGGAATTTCATCTAGTCACTTTCATCATGTTGGTTTGATTTGTGTTCCCTACTTTGATAATTTGATATGTGGGTGGACCGGTGTAGCACCCAAGATGCGATTCTATGCCAATCACGTGATGAATTCATGATTGGGGCACAATCGCATTTCGAGCGCATAGCAAAGTGGATATCATTACAACATACCATGTACTGAATAGATGAGAATACAAGATAAAGGCTTACACTCGCCACAGTACAACATGAATAGAACAGTTCATCAATACATGGCAATCATCATACAGAAGAGCAGGATCCGACTACGGATGAAATCAAATGAAAAAGAAGAACAATATCCATCCTGCTAATCCCAGGCTCCCAACCCGGAACCTATCCCTTGATCGAAGAAGAACTCCAAAAGCAATCAAGCATCGCTCTCACGTCAGTTCATCGCATTACCTGTACCTGCAACTATTGTTGTAGTAATCTATGAGCCACGAGGACTCAGCAATCCCATTACCATGGGTATCAAGACTAGCAAAGCTTAATGGGCATGGAATGGATGAGTGGTGAGGTTGCAGCAGCTCTAAGCATTGTATGGTGGCTAACTAATGAGTACAAGAATAAGATGAGAAACTACG
>JAAAWM010007789.1:0-10155 GCA_036873465.1 Thinopyrum obtusiflorum
TCAAATGTCTCGACGAAGAGAACATTGAGCCCCGCGCCACCGTCGATGAGGGTTTTGGTGATGAGGACGTTACTGATGGTTGGCGTGCAGAGCATCGGGAGCGCGCCAGCGGCGGCCAAGCACTTGAGTTGGTCCATGGAGTCAAAGGTGATGGCATGCTTGGACCACCTGAGGGGATGTGACACCTCAAGCTTGGGGAGGGCCGCGTTCACCTCACGAGCAAATTGCTTGAAGATGCGCTCGGAGACGGGAGCCTGAGCAACACCTAGGATGAAGGCGATCGCGTGAGGCCCTCGAAAGCCCCTATCCCCATCGTCTTGCCGGTTGTCGTTGTTTCTCCTTGGCAGCTGCGGCAGTGGAGGGAGGCCGGCGTTGCCCTGAGGACAGTCCTCCCGAGGCTGGTCCCGCCAGGGGGCGTCACGAGGCTGGCCCTGCTAGCGGTCCTCGCGGGGATGGTCACGCCAGTCCTGCCGAGGGTCGCGATTGTCCCAGTGTCCTCCACCGCAGCCTCGTCCACGGCCGTAGCCGTGGTCGCTGCGCTCGGGGCGTCGGCCAAGGCGCCCGTCTCGGATTGCCCTGAGCTCCTGGCAGTCATTGGTGTTGTGGCTGCGGACATTGTGGAAGACGCAGAATGGGCGGTTGCCCCTAGGAGGCTCATCATGGTCACGGCCACCCTTCATCCCAGGCTCCGCGGCTAGCACGGCGGGGCCCTTACGCTTTGCTTCCTTGGCCTTCACCTTCTTGTCTTCAGGATCGGGCTCTGGGAGGTCAAGGAGGGAGAGGTGGCCTTCTTCGGCCCTTGCGCACTTGGTCGCCAGGTTGAACATCTCCAGGGCCGAACATAGGTCCTCATGGATGGCGAGCGACTCCTTGTTCTTGACATCCCGGACGCCATCGGTGAAGGCCGAGATGATGAGCTCGTCTGACGCCTTCGGGATCCTGAGGTGAATGCTCGTAAATTGCTGGATGTATTTGTGCAAAGTTTTGCCTGGCTACTGCTTCACGCGCCACAGGTCGGCCACTGCAGGAGCGCGGTCGCGAGTGCCCTAGAAGTTGGCAATGAAGTTCTCATGAAGCTCGTCCAAGGAGGAGATTGACCCCTCCGGGAGGTTTAGGAACCAAGAGCGCATGCCGTCCTTGAGGGCCATGGGGAACTAGTTGGCCATAACCTTCTCATCACCGCTCGCCGCTTTGATGGTCAGCGCGTAAAGTTGGAGGAACTTTGCAGGGTCGGGTGCCATCGTAGCGCGGAGGAAGATCTGGCTTGTGTCGGCATTCTGGGAACCGGGGTACCCAGACTTGCCTACCTGGGGCCCACCGCGTTGCTCCATCGATGGCCTGGTACGGCCCACCTTCTGCACCAACAATGCAAGACCCTCGTGAGGGGCCAAGCCTCGCAAGGTGGACGACGCCAAGACCTCCAGAAGGAGTGGCCTCCTTAGGCTGGCTCCTGAGGAGCGGAGATTTCTATGCGAGCCCTCACCTCGTGAGGTTCGAGTGACGCAAGCCATGATGACCAAGGCCAGGCGGGCGCTGTACAACAGGTTTCCTCATTGGTGCTAAAGAGGCAAGCACAGGCACGGAGTCCCGAGGAATCAACCAAAGGTTTCCATTTCCATGCTGCAAGACCAAGACCGCCAGGACGACAGGACTGAGGTCATCACCGAGCCCACCATAACGTCATGACCAGAAGCTTTGCAGGTGAAGACCACCTTTTGTCAGGATAAGATGTACTAGTTGTCTCCCTTCGAATTTGGCCATTGTGGGATCTCTTCCCGCCCTCATTTTGGGAAGAGGACCAAGGCCACTATAAATATAGCCTAGCCACCACCATAGGAGGGGGGAGACCATCCACACCCTCACCAACTCACGCAACCATGAGAACACATCTCCTGAGGTTGTTCTTCCACTGTACTAGTTCATCCTCAGCCCACCTTGAGGCTAATCCACCACAAAGAAGGAGTAGGGTATTACACCGCAAGGTGGCCCGAACCTGGGTAAACTGCCCTGTCCCGTTTTTCTTTAGTTCATCGAGCTAGGCCGTGAGATCGACGAGTTGGCAGACTGGGAAGGTTGAGTTCTTCGCACGCACTCCAGAGTTCGAATCTATCTTGGGTCTGCGGAGCCCCGAATCCGACATTTGGCGCACTAGGTAGGGGTTCGTCGGAGCCTCTCTTCCTATGGCCGATTCGCCACCGTTTCGCCGTTCCCATGGCTGACGCTCGTTGAGTTCGTGCTGAGCGCCAGGCCGCCCTCGCTGCCCGCATCACCCAGACATCGCCTGCAGGTGACGGCGCTTCCCTTTGTTCACCATCGCCTGTGGCCAACGTTGCCATTGGCCCTGTGGCCCATGAGCAGCAGGCTTCGTCGCTGCAGCCTTCCGTGCAGCGTGATGGGCGCACCGCCACTCCGTCGCTGACTCCGGTAGTTGCTTCATCTTCTCATGCCCGTCGCGGACCGGCGAACGTGTAGGCTGCGTTGCTAATGGCACGCGACCTCCTGCGCTATCTCCCGACCGATGACCTCTACGAGGATTGGCAGGACCGCATCGTCGAGCTCGACTGCGCCGTGGGAGAGGCCCCTGCGCCTTCTCGCTGCCTCCCCCGCCGCCTCTTGGGGGGGGGGGGGGGGGGGGGGGGGGGGGGGGGGGGGGGGGGGGGGGGGGGGGGGGGGGGGGGGGGGGGGGGGGGGGGGGGGGGGGGGGGGGGGGGGGGGGGGGGGGGGGGGGGGGGGGGGGGGGGGGGGGGGGGGGGGGGGGGGGGGGGGGGGGGGGGGGGGGGGGGGGGGGGGGGGGGGGGGGGGGGGGGGGGGGGGGGGGGGGGGGGGGGGGGGGGGGGGGGGGGGGGGGGGGGGGGGGGGGGGGGGGGGGGGGGGGGGGGGGGGGGGGGGGGGGGGGGGGGGGGGGGGGGGGGGGGGGGGGGGGGGGGGGGGGGGGGGGGGGGGGGGGGGGGGGGGGGGGGGGGGGGGGGGGGGGGGGGGGGGGGGGGGGGGGGGGGGGGGGGGGGGGGGGGGGGGGGGGGGGGGGGGGGGGGGGGGGGGGGGGGGGGGGGGGGGGGGGGGGGGGGGGGGGGGGGGGGGGGGGGGGGGGGGGGGGGGGGGGGGGGGGGGGGGGGGGGGGGGGGGGGGGGGGGGGGGGGGGGGGGGGGGGGGGGGGGGGGGGGGGGGGGGGGGGGGGGGGGGGGGGGGGGGGGGGGGGGGGGGGGGGGGGGGGGGGGGGGGGGGGGGGGGGGGGGGGGGGGGGGGGGGGGGGGGGGGGGGGGGGGGGGGGGGGGGGGGGGGGGGGGGGGGGGGGGGGGGGGGGGGGGGGGGGGGGGGGGGGGGGGGGGGGGGGGGGGGGGGGGGGGGGGGGGGGGGGGGGGGGGGGGGGGGGGGGGGGGGGGGGGGGGGGGGGGGGGGGGGGGGGGGGGGGGGGGGGGGGGGGGGGGGGGGGGGGGGGGGGGGGGGGGGGGGGGGGGGGGGGGGGGGGGGGGGGGGGGGGGGGGGGGGGGGGGGGGGGGGGGGGGGGGGGGGGGGGGGGGGGGGGGGGGGGGGGGGGGGGGGGGGGGGGGGGGGGGGGGGGGGGGGGGGGGGGGGGGGGGGGGGGGGGGGGGGGGGGGGGGGGGGGGGGGGGGGGGGGGGGGGGGGGGGGGGGGGGGGGGGGGGGGGGGGGGGGGGGGGGGGGGGGGGGGGGGGGGGGGGGGGGGGGGGGGGGGGGGGGGGGGGGGGGGGGGGGGGGGGGGGGGGGGGGGGGGGGGGGGGGGGGGGGGGGGGGGGGGGGGGGGGGGGGGGGGGGGGGGGGGGGGGGGGGGGGGGGGGGGGGGGGGGGGGGGGGGGGGGGGGGGGGGGGGGGGGGGGGGGGGGGGGGGGGGGGGGGGGGGGGGGGGGGGGGGGGGGGGGGGGGGGGGGGGGGGGGGGGGGGGGGGGGGGGGGGGGGGGGGGGGGGGGGGGGGGGGGGGGGGGGGGGGGGGGGGGGGGGGGGGGGGGGGGGGGGGGGGGGGGGGGGGGGGGGGGGGGGGGGGGGGGGGGGGGGGGGGGGGGGGGGGGGGGGGGGGGGGGGGGGGGGGGGGGGGGGGGGGGGGGGGGGGGGGGGGGGGGGGGGGGGGGGGGGGGGGGGGGGGGGGGGGGGGGGGGGGGGGGGGGGGGGGGGGGGGGGGGGGGGGGGGGGGGGGGGGGGGGGGGGGGGGGGGGGGGGGGGGGGGGGGGGGGGGGGGGGGGGGGGGGGGGGGGGGGGGGGGGGGGGGGGGGGGGGGGGGGGGGGGGGGGGGGGGGGGGGGGGGGGGGGGGGGGGGGGGGGGGGGGGGGGGGGGGGGGGGGGGGGGGGGGGGGGGGGGGGGGGGGGGGGGGGGGGGGGGGGGGGGGGGGGGGGGGGGGGGGGGGGGGGGGGGGGGGGGGGGGGGGGGGGGGGGGGGGGGGGGGGGGGGGGGGGGGGGGGGGGGGGGGGGGGGGGGGGGGGGGGGGGGGGGGGGGGGGGGGGGGGGGGGGGGGGGGGGGGGGGGGGGGGGGGGGGGGGGGGGGGGGGGGGGGGGGGGGGGGGGGGGGGGGGGGGGGGGGGGGGGGGGGGGGGGGGGGGGGGGGGGGGGGGGGGGGGGGGGGGGGGGGGGGGGGGGGGGGGGGGGGGGGGGGGGGGGGGGGGGGGGGGGGGGGGGGGGGGGGGGGGGGGGGGGGGGGGGGGGGGGGGGGGGGGGGGGGGGGGGGGGGGGGGGGGGGGGGGGGGGGGGGGGGGGGGGGGGGGGGGGGGGGGGGGGGGGGGGGGGGGGGGGGGGGGGGGGGGGGGGGGGGGGGGGGGGGGGGGGGGGGGGGGGGGGGGGGGGGGGGGGGGGGGGGGGGGGGGGGGGGGGGGGGGGGGGGGGGGGGGGGGGGGGGGGGGGGGGGGGGGGGGGGGGGGGGGGGGGGGGGGGGGGGGGGGGGGGGGGGGGGGGGGGGGGGGGGGGGGGGGGGGGGGGGGGGGGGGGGGGGGGGGGGGGGGGGGGGGGGGGGGGGGGGGGGGGGGGGGGGGGGGGGGGGGGGGGGGGGGGGGGGGGGGGGGGGGGGGGGGGGGGGGGGGGGGGGGGGGGGGGGGGGGGGGGGGGGGGGGGGGGGGGGGGGGGGGGGGGGGGGGGGGGGGGGGGGGGGGGGGGGGGGGGGGGGGGGGGGGGGGGGGGGGGGGGGGGGGAAGAAGCCGCTCCGCCTAGGACCTCAGGAGGATGGGGCGTCCGACGGCCGTGCTTCAGGACCTGCACCCACTGATGGGGCGCCTTCCCCTCTCCCATAGGAAGGAGCGCCCGGTGCCCCTCTCAGGCTGGGCTCGGGGGCTCTCCTTTGGAGGGCCTCTGACCTAGCCAGCGTCACGAGGGAGGCGGTCGGGCACCATGTGGAGGCATGCTTCAACGCACACTTCCGCGAGGAAAGTGCAGGGCGCAAGGCGCCAGGCGCTCGGGAGTTCATCACCAAGGCAACCAAGGAACTTCCGGAGGCAAGAGCCATGCGAGGCGAGCGTCGCCCTGCACCCCCAGCGCAGCTCTAGCTCCTAACGAGGGCAGGGAGCTGCGCGTCTGTGTCAACATCCCAGGGCTCAACAGAGCTGCGTCTCAGAAGCTCTTCTGGCCATCCCATGTTGGCCAGTGTGAGGGCCCCCCTCACAGCTATGTTCGCATGCCTTTCGGTTTGCCGAAAAGGGCTGCCATGCACCAGCGCCACATGCGGGGTGTCCTGGCGGCTCAGGAGGCCAGGCACCAGGCGATCCTATCGGAGGTGGCGTTGGATCCTCGCGAGCCCCCCGGGCCTCCAGAGCCTCACGAGGTTCAGGACCTGGATGACTCGTGATGAGCAACTTCTGCAGCACGCTTCTTCAGCTACTCCAACACCTCTTCAACAATGGTGCCAGGTTACAGTTTTTGGTTTGTTTAGTTGGGGGCGCCCCTCGGACTGCTCTATCCCCAAGCCATGTGGATCCGTCCCTGCGGCATGTATCATTTTCGCATATAATAGAACTGGCCTTACTCTTTCATGAGTTGCTTTATGATTATCACCTATCTATCCGGTGCTTCGTCGCCCCCCCCCCCCCCCCCCCCCCCCCCCCCCCCCCCCCCCCCCCCCCCCCCCCCCCCCCCCCCCCCCCCCCCCCCCCCCCCCCCCCCCCCCCCCCCCCCCCCCCCCCCCCCCCCCCCCCCCCCCCCCCCCCCCCCCCCCCCCCCCCCCCCCCCCCCCCCCCCCCCCCCCCCCCCCCCCCCCCCCCCCCCCCCCCCCCCCCCCCCCCCCCCCCCCCCCCCCCCCCCCCCCCCCCCCCCCCCCCCCCCCCCCCCCCCCCCCCCCCCCCCCCCCCCCCCCCCCCCCCCCCCCCCCCCCCCCCCCCCCCCCCCCCCCCCCCCCCCCCCCCCCCCCCCCCCCCCCCCCCCCCCCCCCCCCCCCCCCCCCCCCCCCCCCCCCCCCCCCCCCCCCCCCCCCCCCCCCCCCCCCCCCCCCCCCCCCCCCCCCCCCCCCCCCCCCCCCCCCCCCCCCCCCCCCCCCCCCCCCCCCCCCCCCCCCCCCCCCCCCCCCCCCCCCCCCCCCCCCCCCCCCCCCCCCCCCCCCCCCCCCCCCCCCCCCCCCCCCCCCCCCCCCCCCCCCCCCCCCCCCCCCCCCCCCCCCCCCCCCCCCCCCCCCCCCCCCCCCCCCCCCCCCCCCCCCCCCCCCCCCCCCCCCCCCCCCCCCCCCCCCCCCCCCCCCCCCCCCCCCCCCCCCCCCCCCCCCCCCCCCCCCCCCCCCCCCCCCCCCCCCCCCCCCCCCCCCCCCCCCCCCCCCCCCCCCCCCCCCCCCCCCCCCCCCCCCCCCCCCCCCCCCCCCCCCCCCCCCCCCCCCCCCCCCCCCCCCCCCCCCCCCCCCCCCCCCCCCCCCCCCCCCCCCCCCCCCCCCCCCCCCCCCCCCCCCCCCCCCCCCCCCCCCCCCCCCCCCCCCCCCCCCCCCCCCCCCCCCCCCCCCCCCCCCCCCCCCCCCCCCCCCCCCCCCCCCCCCCCCCCCCCCCCCCCCCCCCCCCCCCCCCCCCCCCCCCCCCCCCCCCCCCCCCCCCCCCCCCCCCCCCCCCCCCCCCCCCCCCCCCCCCCCCCCCCCCCCCCCCCCCCCCCCCCCCCCCCCCCCCCCCCCCCCCCCCCCCCCCCCCCCCCCCCCCCCCCCCCCCCCCCCCCCCCCCCCCCCCCCCCCCCCCCCCCCCCCCCCCCCCCCCCCCCCCCCCCCCCCCCCCCCCCCCCCCCCCCCCCCCCCCCCCCCCCCCCCCCCCCCCCCCCCCCCCCCCCCCCCCCCCCCCCCCCCCCCCCCCCCCCCCCCCCCCCCCCCCCCCCCCCCCCCCCCCCCCCCCCCCCCCCCCCCCCCCCCCCCCCCCCCCCCCCCCCCCCCCCCCCCCCCCCCCCCCCCCCCCCCCCCCCCCCCCCCCCCCCCCCCCCCCCCCCCCCCCCCCCCCCCCCCCCCCCCCCCCCCCCCCCCCCCCCCCCCCCCCCCCCCCCCCCCCCCCCCCCCCCCCCCCCCCCCCCCCCCCCCCCCCCCCCCCCCCCCCCCCCCCCCCCCCCCCCCCCCCCCCCCCCCCCCCCCCCCCCCCCCCCCCCCCCCCCCCCCCCCCCCCCCCCCCCCCCCCCCCCCCCCCCCCCCCCCCCCCCCCCCCCCCCCCCCCCCCCCCCCCCCCCCCCCCCCCCCCCCCCCCCCCCCCCCCCCCCCCCCCCCCCCCCCCCCCCCCCCCCCCCCCCCCCCCCCCCCCCCCCCCCCCCCCCCCCCCCCCCCCCCCCCCCCCCCCCCCCCCCCCCCCCCCCCCCCCCCCCCCCCCCCCCCCCCCCCCCCCCCCCCCCCCCCCCCCCCCCCCCCCCCCCCCCCCCCCCCCCCCCCCCCCCCCCCCCCCCCCCCCCCCCCCCCCCCCCCCCCCCCCCCCCCCCCCCCCCCCCCCCCCCCCCCCCCCCCCCCCCCCCCCCCCCCCCCCCCCCCCCCCCCCCCCCCCCCCCCCCCCCCCCCCCCCCCCCCCCCCCCCCCCCCCCCCCCCCCCCCCCCCCCCCCCCCCCCCCCCCCCCCCCCCCCCCCCCCCCCCCCCCCCCCCCCCCCCCCCCCCCCCCCCCCCCCCCCCCCCCCCCCCCCCCCCCCCCCCCCCCCCCCCCCCCCCCCCCCCCCCCCCCCCCCCCCCCCCCCCCCCCCCCCCCCCCCCCCCCCCCCCCCCCCCCCCCCCCCCCCCCCCCCCCCCCCCCCCCCCCCCCCCCCCCCCCCCCCCCCCCCCCCCCCCCCCCCCCCCCCCCCCCCCCCCCCCCCCCCCCCCCCCCCCCCCCCCCCCCCCCCCCCCCCCCCCCCCCCCCCCCCCCCCCCCCCCCCCCCCCCCCCCCCCCCCCCCCCCCCCCCCCCCCCCCCCCCCCCCCCCCCCCCCCCCCCCCCCCCCCCCCCCCCCCCCCCCCCCCCCCCCCCCCCCCCCCCCCCCCCCCCCCCCCCCCCCCCCCCCCCCCCCCCCCCCCCCCCCCCCCCCCCCCCCCCCCCCCCCCCCCCCCCCCCCCCCCCCCCCCCCCCCCCCCCCCCCCCCCCCCCCCCCCCCCCCCCCCCCCCCCCCCCCCCCCCCCCCCCCCCCCCCCCCCCCCCCCCCCCCCCCCCCCCCCCCCCCCCCCCCCCCCCCCCCCCCCCCCCCCCCCCCCCCCCCCCCCCCCCCCCCCCCCCCCCCCCCCCCCCCCCCCCCCCCCCCCCCCCCCCCCCCCCCCCCCCCCCCCCCCCCCCCCCCCCCCCCCCCCCCCCCCCCCCCCCCCCCCCCCCCCCCCCCCCCCCCCCCCCCCCCCCCCCCCCCCCCCCCCCCCCCCCCCCCCCCCCCCCCCCCCCCCCCCCCCCCCCCCCCCCCCCCCCCCCCCCCCCCCCCCCTAGGTCATTTCCAGAAATGATTTTTGAGGGTTTCACAAATCCCCAATTCAAATTTAAAATAAATTTAAACATGATGCTCACAAAAATGCTAGCCTAGGTCATACCAGAACTAGGGATGTGACAATAAAGGTTTTTGTAATCTGAAAATATAAAAACAACAAGGTAACTAATGATAAATGTGAGCACAAACGGTATTGCAATGCTAGGAAACAAGGCCTAGGGTTCATACTTTCACTAGTGCAAGTTCTTTCAATAATAATAACATAATTGGATCACATAACTATCCCTTAACATGCAATAAATAGTCACTCCAAAGTCACTAATAGCGGAGAACATACGAAGAGATTATGGTAGGGTACGAAACCACCTCAAAGTTATTCTTTCCAATCAATCCGTTGGGCTATTCCTATAAGTGTCACAAACAGCCCTGGAGTTCGTACTAGAATAACACCTTAAGACACAAATCAACCAAAACCCTAATGTCACCTAGATACTCCAATGTCACCTCAAGTATCCGTGGGTATGATTATACGGTATGCATCACACAATCTCAAATTCATCTTATTCAACCAACACATAGAACCTCAAAGAGTGCCCCAAAGTTTCTACCGGAGAGTCAAGACGAAAACTTGTGCCAACCCCTATGCATAGATTCCCAAGGTCACGGAACCCGCAAGTTGATCACCAAAACATGCATCAAGTGGATCATAGAATACCCCATTGTCACCATAGGTATCCCACGCAAGACATACATCAAGTGTTCTCACATCCTTAAAGACTCAATCCGATAAGATAACTTCAAAGGGAAAACTCAATCCATTACAAGAGAGTAGAGGGGAGAAGAAACATCATTGGATCCAAATATAATAGCAAAGCTCGCGATACATCAAGATCGTATCACCTCAAGAACACGAGAGAGAACACGAGAGAGAGAGAGAGAGATATCAAACACATAGCTACTGGTACATACCCTCAGCCCCGAGGGACAACTACTCCCTCCTCGTCATGGAGAGCACCGGGATGACGAAGATGGCCACCGGAGAGGGATTCCCCCTCCGGCAGGGTGCCGGAACGGGTCTAGATTGGTTTTCGGTGGCTCCGGAGGCTTCTGGCGGCGGAACTCTCGATCTATTGTGTTCCCCGATGGTTTTAGGGTATATTGGTATATATAGAAGAAAGAAATACGTCAGGGGAGCCCAGGGGGGTGGGCGCACCCCCTGCCTCGTGCCTTCCTCTTTGCTTCCCTTACATACACCCCAAGTCTTCTGGATTGCTTCCGTTCCAAAAATAAGTTCCGTGAAGTTTCAGGTCAATTGGACTTTGTTTGATTTTCCTTTTCTGCGATACTCT
>JAAAWM010007790.1:0-10167 GCA_036873465.1 Thinopyrum obtusiflorum
CCCTGGTCGGCATTCGCGGATACTTAACACGCTTAACGAGATCTTGGTATTTGATCCGAGTCTGGCCATTTGGTCTATACGCATTAACCAACTACGCGGGAACAATTATGGGCACTCGGCGTCGTGGTATCAGCCGAAGCTCTTTTGACGTCAGCGACGGAGCGGCGCGCGCCGGATTGGACTGGAACGCCTGCTAGGCTAGGTCTGCTTCTGGCCGCCCTCGCAACGTGCAGGTGTGCAATGGGCGATGGGCCCAGACCCCTGCGCGCATAGGATTTAGACCGGCGTGCTGACCTCTCTGTTGAGCCTAGGTGGGGCTGCGACGTGTTGATTTTACAAGGCCGGGCATGACCCAGGAAAGTGTGTCCGGCCAAATGGGATCGAGCGTGTTGGGTTATGTGGTGCACCCCTGTAGGGAAGTTTATCTATTCGAATAGCCGTGTCCCTCGATAAAAGGATGACCCGGAGTTGTACCTTGACCTTATGACAACTAGAACCGGATACTTAATAAAACCCACCCTTCCATGTGCCAGATATAACCCGGTGATCGCTCTCTAACAGGGCGACGAGGAGGGGATCGCCGGGTAGGATTATGCTATGCGATGCTACTTGGAGGACTTCAATCTACTCTCTTCTACATGCTGCAAGATGGAGGCTGCCAGAAGCGTAGTCTTCGACAGGATTAGCTATCCCCCTCTTATTCTGGCATTCTGCAGTTCAGTCCACCGATATGGCCCTTTTACACATATACCCATGCATATGTAGTGTAGCTCCTTGCTTGCGAGTACTTTGGATGAGTACTCACGGTTGCTTTTCTCCCTCTTTTCCCCCTTTTCTTTCTACCTGGTTGTCGCAACCAGATGCTGGAGTTCAGGAGCTAGAGATCCCGAGGATGATTCTACATGGAGTTCGGCTTCGAGGAGTAGTTAGGAGGTCCCAGGCAGGAGTCCTTGCCTTTTCGATCGTTGCTACTTTGTGCTAGCCTTCTTAAGGCAAACTTGTTTAACTTATGTCTGTACTCAGATATTGTTGCTTCCGCTGACTCGTCTATGATCGAGCACTTGTATTCGAGCCCTCTGGCTTGTATTATGATGCTTGTATGACTTATTTATGTTGTAGAGTTGTGTTGTGATATCTTCCCGTGAGTCCCTGATCTTGATCGTACACATTTGCGTGCATGACTAGTGTACGATTGAATCGGGGGTGCCACACCAAGTTCCTCTACCAACCCACTCTCCCTTGAGCAAGACGACGACCCGAACAACTACATCACCAAACTACACCTATTTGGTACACAACGAGCTTTACATCAAGAGCAACTAGCAATGGGCGACCGCATCGACAACCTCGCCACCGACTTGCGAATCTCCGAGCAACGTACAAGAGACTACTTCGACAAGAAGCTCGACGAACACAAGCACGAGAATGACGCAAGAATGGACGAGATTCGTGCCTTGTTGGTCAACCGCTCTTCTACCATTTCGTCCTACTCAAGAAGGAGCCGCTCGAGTCGACACTCCGACGACACCATCTCCGGTTCAAGTACCCCGACATCGAATACTCTTCGTCGTGCCACGCGTCAAGATCGTCAAGCCAACCACAATCCTCTACACGACACCGACTCTCAAGAACATCGACATCATCAAAACCAAGCTACATTTGCGCAAGCACAAGAACGACAACGTCAACGCCAAAAAGAACAAGAGGAGCGAGTGCGACAACACCAAGATGCACAAGATGCCGAGGCACAACGACAATAACAACAACTCCGTGAAGCTCAAGCACTTGAGGCGCACCATGCCCTCCGAGATTCGAGTCACGCCATAGCCACGCGCAACCGGCAAGCTCGTGAGCAACAAGAAGCGCTTCGCGATGAAGTTTAAGAAAGGATTTTTCAAGCTCGTGTGCATCGTCAAGTTCCTCGTCAAGATCGATAAGCGCCTCCTCAAGTTCGACAAGAGCATCAAGTTCATCGAGAGCATGAAGACAATGGAAATCCTCCAAGACAAGAGCAACATGAGGCCGACAACCCTCCTCGACAAGAGCAACATGAGGTCGACAACCCTCCTCGACAAGAGCAACATGAGTTTGTCAATTCTCAACGACATGGGCGTCATCATCCTCGACCCCAACACAATGAAGAGCAACGATACGGCAAGCTAAAGTTCACCATGCCCAAGTTCACCAGAAGCAATGACCCCGAAGAGTACATATCATGGGCATTGAAGGTTGGCAAAATCTTCCGCTTGCACAACTACGAAGAAGAAAAGAAGATAGCAATGGCATCCCTTGAATTCCAAGACTACGTCCTCATTTGGTGGGAACAAGTCATTGAGCGCCGAGAGGCAAGAGGTGAACCACCCATCACTACTTGGGCGCAAATGAAGGATGTCATGAGAGCACGATTCATGCCAAACTACTACAACCGCGACCTCTTCAAGAAACTCCAACTCCTCAAGCAAGGAACCAAGAGCGTTGAAGAGTACTACAAGGAAATGGAGATTGCCATGATAAGAGCCAATGTCACGGAAGATGATGAGAAAACTATGGCACGTTTCTTGAATGGACTCAATCATCCTATCAAGAAGATCGCCGACTTCCAACCATACTCGAACCTCATCGAGCTAGTGCACCAAGCCACCAATGCGGAACACCAAGTGCAAGACGACTTCAAGTACGCCAAGTTCTCATCCAAGTCCTATGGCCTCTCCAACAATCAAGCTTCAACGACTCCACCAACTTCTACCTCAACCAAGCCTTCTACAAGCAATGGCAACAAGTCAAGTTACAAGAAAACTTTGACAACCTCAAGTCGTCCTCCTACTACAAGCAATTTCAAGCCGAGAGCTTCATCATCATCTACCCCAACCGATGAGACCATCAAGACAAGTTCCTTCAAATGCTTCACATGCGGCGGCCGAGGCCACAAGTCCTCTGAGTGCACAAACAAGCGCACCATGATCCTCAACGACGATGGAACCTATGACTCAATGAGTGAAGGAGAAATGGAAGCCCTTGAGCAAGTGGCCATGCACCGGCAAGTGAACAATGAAGATGAAGATGATCAAATCTTTTGTGACGAAGATTCAAGCCCCGCTCTTGTTGTTTCCAAGGTCTTGACTCTTCAACATCAACAAGACGAAGATCAAAGATGCCATATCTTCCACACCAAGGCCGGCATTAATGGAAGGTCCGTCAAGGTCATCATCGATGGAGGGAGTTGCCATAACCTCACAAGTGAAGAACTATGCTCCAAGATCCAATTGGTCAAGATGAAGCACCTGCACCCATACAAGGTTCAATGGCTAAGCGACACCGGCAACATCCAAGTCGAGCATAGAGTACAAGTTTCTTTCAAGATCGGAGCTTACGAAGACACGTTGGAGTGTGATGTCCTCCCAATGACCGTTTGCCACCTCCTTCTTGGACGGCCAGGGCAATTTAACCGAGGTGACATACACAACGGGCGTACAAACCACTATAGCTTCAAGATGAAAGGAAAGGAGTATGTGCTACGACCTATGTCTCCAAGCCAAGTGATCGCCGACAAGCAAGCCACCCATTGTGGAGAGAATAGTGAGAGAGCGAACCACCAAAAAGAGAGTGAGCGCCACAAGCCCAAATTGAGTGCCTCCACGATGAGCGACAAGAAAAACTTAGTTCTATTTGCCACCAAACGTGAGATGAGAGAAGTGTGTGAGAACCCATTAAGTGTCCTACACTATGTCCTATTGTGCAAGGACGAGGCACCAAAAACTAACACCTCTCACAATCTACCTTTGGTGTTATCTTCTTTATTGCAGGATTTCCAAGATGTTTTCCCCGACAAGCTACCTCCGGGTCTACCTCCACTACGAGGCATCGAGCACCGCATCGACCTCATCCCCGAAGTGCCACTTCCAAACAAGGCTCCCTACCGAGTCAACCCCGAAGAAACCAAAGAAATCCAAAGGCAAGTAAAGCATCTCATAGACCATGGACATGTGCGCGAAAGTTTGAGTCCTTGTCCCGTACCGGTCATCCTTGTGCCAAAAAGAGACGGTAGCTTTCGCATGTGTTCCGATTGTAGACCCATCAATGTTATCACCGTTCGCTATAGGTACCCCATTCCACGCCTTGATGACATGCTTGATGAACTTAGCGGTGCCACTATTTTCTCAAAAAATTGATCTTAAAAGTGGTTACTATCAAATACGCATACAAGAAGGTGATGAATGGAAAACCGCTTTCAAAACAAAGTTTGGTTTGTATGAGTGATTAGTCATGCCTATGGGTTTATCGGAAGCACCCGGTACTTTCATGCGTCTTATGCATTATGTGTTTCGCCCTTATATTGGTGAATTTGTTGTTGTCTACTTTGACGATATCCTTGTTTTTAGCAAATCTTTCAAAGAGCATGTCACCCACCTTCGCACCGTGGTACAAACTCTTCGAAAAGAGCAACTTTATGCTAATATGGAAAAATGCCTCTTTGGTGTTGATAAGCTTGTTTTCTTAGTATCTTCTAAGGGTGTTCATGTTGATGAAACTAAGATCAATGCTATTAAAACTTGGCCCCAACCAACAAATTTGCAACAAGTGCATAGTTTTCTTGGTTTAGCCGGTTTCTACCGTAGATTTGTGAAGGATTTTAGCACCATTGCTTCACCTTTACATGCTTTGAGCAAGAAGAATGCACCCTTTGTTTGGGGACCATCTCAAGATAGCGCATTCAATGAGCTTAAGAATTTGCTTACTCATGCTCCCATGCTTGCATTACCCAACTTTGACAAACCTTTTGAAATTCATTGCGATGCTAGTGGTAATGGCATAGGAGGTGTGTTAACGCAAGAGAAGCGCCCCATAGCATATTTTAGGGGGGGGGGGGGGGGGGGGGGGGGGGGGGGGGGGGGGGGGGGGGGGGGGGGGGGGGGGGGGGGGGGGGGGGGGGGGGGGGGGGGGGGGGGGGGGGGGGGGGGGGGGGGGGGGGGGGGGGGGGGGGGGGGGGGGGGGGGGGGGGGGGGGGGGGGGGGGGGGGGGGGGGGGGGGGGGGGGGGGGGGGGGGGGGGGGGGGGGGGGGGGGGGGGGGGGGGGGGGGGGGGGGGGGGGGGGGGGGGGGGGGGGGGGGGGGGGGGGGGGGGGGGGGGGGGGGGGGGGGGGGGGGGGGGGGGGGGGGGGGGGGGGGGGGGGGGGGGGGGGGGGGGGGGGGGGGGGGGGGGGGGGGGGGGGGGGGGGGGGGGGGGGGGGGGGGGGGGGGGGGGGGGGGGGGGGGGGGGGGGGGGGGGGGGGGGGGGGGGGGGGGGGGGGGGGGGGGGGGGGGGGGGGGGGGGGGGGGGGGGGGGGGGGGGGGGGGGGGGGGGGGGGGGGGGGGGGGGGGGGGGGGGGGGGGGGGGGGGGGGGGGGGGGGGGGGGGGGGGGGGGGGGGGGGGGGGGGGGGGGGGGGGGGGGGGGGGGGGGGGGGGGGGGGGGGGGGGGGGGGGGGGGGGGGGGGGGGGGGGGGGGGGGGGGGGCCACTTTGGAGGGGTGTTGGGCTGCAACACACACGAGGCCTTTTCGGTCCCTCGGTTAACCATTGGAGTATCAAACGAAGTCCAAATGGCACGAAACTTGACAGGCGGTCTACCGGTAGTAAACCAAGGCCACATGACAAGTCTCGGTCCCATCCGAGAACATTTAAAACCCGCACACGAAAAGAGGTAGAAAGGGACACCGGAGGACATAGGCGCCGAAATGCAAAACGGACAACGGGGAAAAAGCTCGGATGCATGAGATGAACATGTATGCAAATGCGATGCACATGACGACACGATATGAAATGCATGACACGCAAGCAAAAGACAAGGCATCAACAATGAATAACTGGAAGACACCTGGCACATCGGTCTCGGGGCGTCACATCATCGCATCATATCTTTGCATATGTAGCTCCGTTTTGCGTGTGTAGCATATCAAACTATTCGTCTGGATGTGCACATCATTTCTTTCCATTGCACCATGTTCATTTGAGTTCATCTTGATGCCCTAAAGGCTGTTGCAAGAGTGCTATGTAATGTTAGTTTCAGTTTCTTAACAGATTATGGACATTTGTCATTTTTGCCATGTTTAATGTGTGCCCCCTATGAACTTGAGCCCTACATGTGTTTTGGGCTATGCCATGCCATCTTTATAGGGGTGTATGCCATATATTTTTGTGATCATTGTGGTGACTAGCACAAGCATGCAAAGTAGCTCTTGTGTTGTTGCTGATTTCAGGGACTTAGAATTCTTCTAAGTCATTTTCCTGATGATATTTTTTATGCCATGTATTCATGTTGCTACAGAGTGGTCCATGCCTCTTTTGAGCATGTTCAGTAAGGATGATTTTGAGATATTTTTATGTTCTATCCATCCATGTCTTTGTTTGCAATTATGGAGTACCCTAGCATGAATCAATCTTGCTCTACTTTTGCTATAAAATGTTCCTGGCAGATTGTTTACGTGTTAATCAATTTTGCCGAGGTTGTAGTAGTTGATCCATGCATGCTATGAGAGTGTTCTTGCCATGGTTAGCTTATTGGTCATGTGTTCCTGCTGGGTGTATGCTTAGTTTGTCATGCAGTTGCTTGTAGTGAGTGCATCAAGCTCACAAACATGCCTACGTAACTCTGTTTCTGCCATGTCCAGTTTTCTGCTAAGTCTGAATCTGTTAACGAAACTTGCTATGTTTACATGGTTGCCATTGTATCTTCTGATCCTTTTTGGCTTATGGTTAGTAAGGGACTTTTGTTATATGCTTTAAGGAGTTTCATGCCATGCCTTGCCTTGCCATGATATGTTCTTGTAGCATGTTGTTATCTTGCTGTAAACATTGCTTCCTGATGTTAATTCCTGACATGCTGTTATTTTCACTAAGTCCGTGAACCTAATATCTTCTGCACTTTTGCCATGCTTGTTTGAACCTGCTATTGTGTGATTTAGCCGTAGCTCAGTGTTCATATTTTGTCAAGCATCTTGAGTGGATCACTGCCATGTGCTTTGTTGCTATGTTAGAGTGTAGTAGCTTAGTTTCTTGTTCCATTCTAGATGGCATCATGCTGTTAATCGCAGTTTTGTGCCATTATTGTTTTGCTTGGCATTTGCAAACCGTGCATCCGATTCCGGTGATCTTTATATCGATTTCGACCGAAATCAACTCATCTTTCCAGCGGCACTCTTGGTTTTCCAAGTTGAGGCCTGGTTCAATCTTTCTTTTTCTGAAGCATGCATATGCATATGCATTGCATATCACATCCCGCATATCATGTCATGTTTTGCATCATGTTGTTTGCTCATTGCACCGTGGTTGATTGTGTTTACCTTTGCTTGTGTTCTTGCTTTGGGTAGAGCCGGGAGACGAGTACGTGATCGAGGAACCCGTTGAGTACGCTTACGAGGATCAAGCTTATGTCAACTCAGAGAACTTTACAGGCAAGATGACCATACCCTCGAAATCACTTCTATCTTTGCTTGCTAGTTGCTCTCTCTACTGCTATGCCTATGCTTCGATACCTACCACATGCTTATCATGCCTCCCATATTGCCATTTCAAACCTCTAACCCACCTTGTCCTAGCAAACCGTTGTTTGGCTATGTTACTGCTTTGCTCAGCCCCTCTTATAGCGTTGTTAGTTGCAGGTGAAGATTGGAGTTTGTTCCTTGTTGGAACATGATTATTGTTGGGATATCATTATTATATCTTGTTTACTTTAATGCATCTGTATACTTGGTAAAGGGTGGAAGGCTCAGCCTTATGACTGATGTTTTGTTCCACTCTTGCCGCCCTAGTTTCTGTCATACCGGTGTTATGTTCCTTGATTTTGCGTTCCTTACGCGGTCGGGTTATAAGGGGGGGGGGGGGGGGGGGGGGGGGGGGGGGGGGGGGGGGGGGGGGGGGGGGGGGGGGGGGGGGGGGGGGGGGGGGGGGGGGGGGGGGGGGGGGGGGGGGGGGGGGGGGGGGGGGGGGGGGGGGGGGGGGGGGGGGGGGGGGGGGGGGGGGGGGGGGGGGGGGGGGGGGGGGGGGGGGGGGGGGGGGGGGGGGGGGGGGGGGGGGGGGGGGGGGGGGGGGGGGGGGGGGGGGGGGGGGGGGGGGGGGGGGGGGGGGGGGGGGGGGGGGGGGGGGGGGGGGGGGGGGGGGGGGGGGGGGGGGGGGGGGGGGGGGGGGGGGGGGGGGGGGGGGGGGGGGGGGGGGGGGGGGGGGGGGGGGGGGGGGGGGGGGGGGGGGGGGGGGGGGGGGGGGGGGGGGGGGGGGGGGGGGGGGGGGGGGGGGGGGGGGGGGGGGGGGGGGGGGGGGGGGGGGGGGGGGGGGGGGGGGGGGGGGGGGGGGGGGGGGGGGGGGGGGGGGGGGGGGGGGGGGGGGGGGGGGGGGGGGGGGGGGGGGGGGGGGGGGGGGGGGGGGGGGGGGGGGGGGGGGGGGGGGGGGGGGGGGGGGGGGGGGGGGGGGGGGGGGGGGGGGGGGGGGGGGGGGGGGGGGGGGGGGGGGGGGGGGGGGGGGGGGGGGGGGGGGGGGGGGGGGGGGGGGGGGGGGGGGGGGGGGGGGGGGGGGGGGGGGGGGGGGGGGGGGGGGGGGGGGGGGGGGGGGGGGGGGGGGGGGGGGGGGGGGGGGGGGGGGGGGGGGGGGGGGGGGGGGGGGGGGGGGGGGGGGGGGGGGGGGGGGGGGGGGGGGGGGGGGGGGGGGGGGGGGGGGGGGGGGGGGGGGGGGGGGGGGGGGGGGGGGGGGGGGGGGGGGGGGGGGGGGGGGGGGGGGGGGGGGGGGGGGGGGGGGGGGGGGGGGGGGGGGGGGGGGGGGGGGGGGGGGGGGGGGGGGGGGGGGGGGGGGGGGGGGGGGGGGGGGGGGGGGGGGGGGGGGGGGGGGGGGGGGGGGGGGGGGGGGGGGGGGGGGGGGGGGGGGGGGGGGGGGGGGGGGGGGGGGGGGGGGGGGGGGGGGGGGGGGGGGGGGGGGGGGGGGGGGGGGGGGGGGGGGGGGGGGGGGGGGGGGGGGGGGGGGGGGGGGGGGGGGGGGGGGGGGGGGGGGGGGGGGGGGGGGGGGGGGGGGGGGGGGGGGGGGGGGGGGGGGGGGGGGGGGGGGGGGGGGGGGGGGGGGGGGGGGGGGGGGGGGGGGGGGGGGGGGGGGGGGGGGGGGGGGGGGGGGGGGGGGGGGGGGGGGGGGGGGGGGGGGGGGGGGGGGGGGGGGGGGGGGGGGGGGGGGGGGGGGGGGGGGGGGGGGGGGGGGGGGGGGGGGGGGGGGGGGGGGGGGGGGGGGGGGGGGGGGGGGGGGGGGGGGGGGGGGGGGGGGGGGGGGGGGGGGGGGGGGGGGGGGGGGGGGGGGGGGGGGGGGGGGGGGGGGGGGGGGGGGGGGGGGGGGGGGGGGGGGGGGGGGGGGGGGGGGGGGGGGGGGGGGGGGGGGGGGGGGGGGGGGGGGGGGGGGGGGGGGGGGGGGGGGGGGGGGGGGGGGGGGGGGGGGGGGGGGGGGGGGGGGGGGGGGGGGGGGGGGGGGGGGGGGGGGGGGGGGGGGGGGGGGGGGGGGGGGGGGGGGGGGGGGGGGGGGGGGGGGGGGGGGGGGGGGGGGGGGGGTTGGGTGAGATATTATGCTTCCCCTGTATCCCCAACACCTGATTGCATAACCAGGAAAATTTCGGGAGTTTCATAGGTGGGAATTCATGTAGCTCTAGTATTTCTTCCGCAAATATTTGGTTCGTGATTGGGTAATCCTTACCAAGTATTTGTTCATATCCGTACCTTGTTGTTTTATTCATCTACGTCTATCTAAGTGGCTTCTCAATTTATGGAAGTGTGACCATTTAATTTGGAATTCATTCGTTCATTCTTGTTCGAATGTTAAGACTATATGTTGCAATTTCAATCCTTTTGATTCAGCTTGAATATATGTCTTTCAAGATGCTAACGGATGTCACCCTCTTCAGGATGGCTCCTCCAACGCGTCAGAATCCGGAACCGCCGCCACCACCTCCACCTCCGGAGGCATGGCAAGCTGTGATGGCCGCTACCAATGCCAACACACAGTTGATTATGCAACTCTTGCAAGAGCGCAACCAAGGAAATCAAGGCAATGGCAACAATCAAAATCAGTTTGCTACACTCAACCAGTTCCTCGCAAGCCAGCCAAAGACCTTCAGTAACTGTGTCGAGGCCACAGACGCTGATGATTGTCTCGTGGATATCTGTAAACATTTC
>JAAAWM010007791.1:0-10176 GCA_036873465.1 Thinopyrum obtusiflorum
TTGATCTTGGTGTTGCGTAGAAAATTTTGAATTTCTGCTACGTTCCCCAACAAGATAATGGGACAAAAGTCATCTTGTGGGGAACCAAGAACTAGAAAATCAGTAGGGTATTTTATTTTCCCACACAAGACTTCAACATCTCTAACAATCCCAAGTGATGTGATGATGTCTCTATTAGCAAGTTTAATAGTAACATGTATGTCTTCTATTTCAGTAAGTGCTATGTCATTCATAATTTCTTGGTATAAGGTAAAAGGAATAGCACTCACGCTAGCACCTAAGTCACATAAACCATGATAACAATGATCTCCTATTTTAACTGAGACAACAGGCATGCCAAAAACAAGTCTATGTTTATCTTTTTCATCAGGTTTGGCAATACTAGCAGCTTCATCGCAGAAGTAAATAACATGCCCATCAATATTTTCTAACAGGAGATCTTTAACCATAGCAACACTAGGTTCTACTTTAATTTGCTCAGCAGGTTTAGGTGCTTTGATATTATTTTTGCGAACCACAGTTGAAACCTTAGCATGTTCCTTTATCCAAACAGGGAAAGGTGGGTTTTCAATACAAGCAGTTGATACGTCTCCGTCGTATCTACTTTTTCTAATGCTTTTGCTCTTGTTTTGGACTCTAATTTACATGAATTGAATGAAACTAACTCGGACTGACGCTGTTTTCAGCTGAACTACCATGGTGTTGTTTTTGTGTGCAGAAATAAAAGTTCTCGGAATGGAATGAAACTTTTTGGAGAATTATTGTGCAATAAAAGAAAAATACTGGCGCCAAGAACCACCGGAGGGGGCCCCCTGGGTGAGCACAACCCACCAGGGTGCGCCCCCCTCCAAGCACGCCCAGGTGGGTTGTGCCCACCTGGTGACCCCGTAGACCCTATCTCCGACGCTATAAATACCTATTTTCAAAGAAAAAAATCAGAGAGGAAGAATTATTGTGTTTCACGAGACGGAGCCGCCGCCGCCTCCTGTTCTTCATCGGGAGGCCAGATCTGGAGCCTGTTCAGGGATCCGGAGAGGGGAATCTTCGGTCTTCGACATCACCAACCCTCCTTCATCACCAATTCCATGATGCTCCCCACCGGGAGTGAGTAATTCCTTCGTAGGCTCGCTGCTCGGTGAGAAGTTTGATGAGATTCACCATGTAATCGAGTTAGTTTTGTTAGGGCTTGATCCCTAGTATCCACTATGTTCTGAGCTTGATGTTGTTATGACTTTGCCATGCTTAATGCTTGTCACTAGGGCCCGAGTGCCATGATTTCAGATCTGAACCATTTATGTTTTCACCATTATATCTATGTTCTAGATCCGATCTTGCAAGTCATATTCACCTATTACGTGTTATGATCCGTAAACCCCGAGATGACAATAATCGAGATACTTTCCGGTGATGACCGTAGTTTGAGGAGTTCATGTATTCACTATGTGTTAATGTTTTGTTTCAGTTCTCTATTAAGAGGAGGCCTTAATATCCCTTAGTTTTCTTATGGACCCCGCTGCCATAGGAGGGTAGGCAAAAGATGTCAGACAAGTTCTTTCCATAAGCACGTATGACTATTTACGGAAGACATGCCTACATTATATTTATGAACTGGAGCTAGTTTTGTATCGCCCTAGGTTATGACTGTGGGGGGGGGGGGGGGGGGGGGGGGGGGGGGGGGGGGGGGGGGGGGGGGGGGGGGGGGGGGGGGGGGGGGGGGGGGGGGGGGGGGGGGGGGGGGGGGGGGGGGGGGGGGGGGGGGGGGGGGGGGGGGGGGGGGGGGGGGGGGGGGGGGGGGGGGGGGGGGGGGGGGGGGGGGGGGGGGGGGGGGGGGGGGGGGGGGGGGGGGGGGGGGGGGGGGGGGGGGGGGGGGGGGGGGGGGGGGGGGGGGGGGGGGGGGGGGGGGGGGGGGGGGGGGGGGGGGGGGGGGGGGGGGGGGGGGGGGGGGGGGGGGGGGGGGGGGGGGGGGGGGGGGGGGGGGGGGGCGTGGAGGCTATGTTGATTTTGTTTCAAGTACATGCGTGAACATGTGCCAAGTCAAGCCACTCGAATCGTTCAAAGGAGGATACCACCCTATCATACTACATCACAACCATTTTTATAGCATGTTGGCACGCAAGGTAAAGCATTATAAACTACTAGCAAATTAAGCATGGCATGGGGGGGGGGGGGGGGGGGGGGGGGGGGTAAGCAACTATAATCTCTAATTGTCATTGCAAACATGTTTATTCATAATAGGCTGAATCAGGAACGATGAACTAATCATATTTACAAAACAAGAGAGGTCGAGTTCATACCAGCTTCTCCCATCTCAATCAGTCCATCATATATCGTCATAATTGCCTTTCACTTGCATGACCGAATGATGTGAATAATAACAGTGCACGTGCATTGGACTAAGCTGGAATCTGCAAGCATTCAATAAATAGGAGAAGACAAGGCAATATGGACTCTTGGTTAAATCAACAATAATGCATATAGGAGTCACTAATCATGGTCTTCTCCCATCGACCCCCAAAGAAAAGAAACAAAACTATTTACACGGGAAAGCTCCCAACAAGCAAAAGAAGAACAGGAAATCTTTTTGGGTTTTCTTTTTAATTACTACTGCAAGCATAGAAATTAAAACTAGCTGAAAGGTACAACTAATTTTTTTGGTTTTTTTCTTAAGGTTTATCAAACACACAAGAAGAAAGCATAAAAAGGGGGGGGGGGGGGGGGGGGGGGGGGGGGGGGGGGGGGGGGGGGGGGGGGGGGGGGGGGGGGGGGGGGGGGGGGGGGGGGGGGGGGGGGGGGGGGGGGGGGGGGGGGGGGGGGGGGGGGGGGGGGGGGGGGGGGGGGGGGGGGGGGGGGGGGGGGGGGGGGGGGGGGGGGGGGGGGGGGGGGGGGGGGGGGGGGGGGGGGGGGGGGGGGGGGGGGGGGGGGGGGGGGGGGGGGGGGGGGGGGGGTACAACTAAACAACAATGTCATCATGTTTTAGTCATCATACAATCACCAAACATAAATGAACATACATAACAAGTGATGTTCTCACAGCAAAATACTAAACAACACGTTCATCAGGTTTCAGTTGTCATAGCAAACACAATTTCACATAGTAGATAAAAAAACATCTTCTGGCAGGCATATACGACAAAAGCAATCTAATCATCATCTGTAGCATCAGCGTCAACATCTTCGCCATGTGTATCAGTCTGAATCGTAATTCCTCAGAGTGTCATCTTCTTCTTCATCCTCAATGTCCTCGAACGTTGGCTTCTTCTTGATCAACTCTTGTATGTCCACAGCACGACAGGCAATCTTTTCGCCAGCGTCATTGACGTGATGGTTCTCAAAGATATTAGGAACATCTGTGGAATCTTGTACATCAGGAGCAGTGTAAGCATCATCTTGTTGGGCAACTTCATTAAACGAATTCCTCTGCTCAAACCTTTGCAATACTCTCTAGTCATTGCTACATGCAAATGTGTCTTCCAAGAAAAATATTTATATTACTTGATTTGCCAAAATAAAAGGCTCGTTGGTATGGTACGCCGCCTTGACATTGATGGATTTGAAATAATCATCAGCTCTGGGTTTTGCGATCCTGGAAAACAGGTTATACCAACGACAGCACAACAGAACCACACACCGATGATCCTCGAAACTGGAGATATACTGCAACTGAACAATGTCTCTTATGTTAGCATACATTTCAGTTGTTTCTCTGTCGTACGTATCCGTGCTCATGATGGCACTGTTTTGTGTCTTCCTGCTTTCGTCGCGTGCAAGGGTGTTGTAGCGCACATCTCCAACAACGCAAGATTCATAATGTGTTACCCGAGTATCAGGACCCATTGCTAGTGCGTAAAGGGCATCATCAACTGCCTGCCCATCCTCCCGCATCTTCATAACCTATGGTTAGAAAATAGACAAGCTGGTCATCTTACGTACTCAATATATTAAAAAAACTGACAGTGCAATTCAAAAGCTTACATGGCTCTTGAACCATTTCGCAAATCCTGCCATAACCAGTTTGTCAATGTTTCTTGGATTTTGCGGCAGTAACTCCTTTTTGTAGATGCTGCACAACATAGTGATCGTGTCAAACATCTAAATATATAAGAATGTGCTGCAAGTTTAGTAGATTACGATGTATAAGCTGCAGTACTTAGCACTTACTTGATATAAGGTAGTATCTTAGGACAGTTATTCAACACATACCAAACCATTTTGTCCAAATCTTTAGGTCTGTCCTCTTGTCGAGTCTTCCCTGTAACTCGAATAGAATAATCGAAAACATTGAGCCCAGGATTGTCTTCACCCACCTCTTTGCTAAGATGATCAGTTGTTTCAATGTATTTTGAGCAGAATGTCAACGCTTCTGTAGCAATGTAGGCCTCTGCAATGGAACCCTTAGGTCTAGCTATGTTCCTAACATAGCCCTTGAAAGTGCCTAGCCGCCTTTCAATAGGGTAAATCTAGCCATATTGTACTGGACCTCTAAGTAATGCCTCATCAGGTAGATGAACAGCCAAATGCACCATCACATCAAAGAAGGCTGGAGGATATATCTTCTCAAGGTCGCATAGGATAGTTGGTATCTTGTCTCTAAGACGCTCCATAGAATCTACCCTGATATTTCTACTGCAGAGTTCCGTGAAGAATTGTCCCAACTCTGCAACTGCTCTGTATAAGTCAGGGCGGCCCAATCCTCTAAGGATAACAGGTAGAACCCTTTGAAGTAGGACGTGGCAGTCATGAGTTTTCAACCCTTGTACCTTGTTTCCATCTGCACTGACTCTCCTTTCAGGGTTGGAAGCAAATCCATGTGGGAATCTCACACGTGACAGGACCTCGCGTAATTCTTTTCTTTTTACCTTGTCCAAGACGTACACAGCTGGTGCCATATCCCGTGGTTTACCTTCATCTTCCACCTGCAAATCCTTTCTGATACCCAGGTGTGTCAAATCAATCCTAGATTTTAAGGTATCTTTCGTCTTGCCTTCAATATTAAGAAGTGTGCCGATAATGCTACCACATATATTTTTCTCGATGTGCATCACATCAAGATTATGCCGCAGATCCAAATCTTTCCAATACTCCAAGTCCCACAAAGTGGACCTGCGGGTAAACAATAATCTCTCTTCTGCCCTGCCACACTTCCTTTTCCAGCTACCATTACCAGGATGGTTTCCTGGTGTAATATGCCTGACCTTCTCTAATTCCACTTGCAACTCATCGGCGGTGAGCCTCTTTGGCGCATCGCGGTTTTCATGCTTTGCATTGAACACATGTCTTCGGTATTTTGTAGGACGCGGCTTGTCCTTGGCAAGGAAACGATGGTGTCCAATGTAACAGATCTTGCTAAGTATTGCGTATGACAGCGGATTCCTGTCACAGCGAACACATGCATTGTAACCATGTGTCGTTCGCCTTGACATAGTGCCCAAAGCTGGATAATCATGGATGCACCCAATTATACCAGCACGCAGAAAGAAATCAGCTGGTGGCCTGCTATATAGGTCTCGAGTGAGAACACCCCTCCATAGCTGTTGAAGTTCCTCCACAAGAGGCTCCATGAATAAATCAAAATCCTTTCCAGGACTTTTTGGACCTGGGATGAGCAAGGCCATCATGTAGTTTGATTCTTTGGTGCAGACATTTGGAGGCATGTTGTAAGGGATAACAAGCACTGGCCACATGCTATATGTGGCGCTCTGGTGGCCAAATGGGTTAAATCCATCTGAAGCTAAGCCAAGTCTAATGTTTCTCGGGTCAGCAGCACACTTTTTGTGTTTCTGATTGAAGCTTTCCCACTCACTACCATGTGATGGATGGCTCATTACATTCTGATCTCTGTACTCCTGGTTCCTAGAATGCCACAGTACATCCTCTCTTGTTTCAGCATCATGAAACAACCTCTGCAATCTTGGTGTAATTGGAAAATGTCTCAGAACATTATGAGGAATCCTCTTCACAGCATCGCCATCTTTCCATCTTGATGATTTTCATTTCGGGCATTCACTTAAGTTGGGGGGGGGGGGGGGGGGGGGGGGGGGGGGGGGGGGGGGGGGGGGGGGGGGGGGGGGGGGGGGGGGGGGGGGGGGGGGGGGGGGGGGGGGGGGGGGGGGGGGGGGGGGGGGGGGGGGGGGGGGGGGGGGGGGGGGGGGGGGGGGGGGGGGGGGGGGGGGGGGGGGGGGGGGGGGGGGGGGGGGGGGGGGGGGGGGGGGGGGGGGGGGGGGGGGGGGGGGGGGGGGGGGGGGGGGGGGGGGGGGGGGGGGGGGGGGGGGGGGGGGGGGGGGGGGGGGGGGGGGGGGGGGGGGGGGGGGGGGGGGGGGGGGGGGGGGGGGGGGGGGGGGGGGGGGGGGGGGGGGGGGGGGGGGGGGGGGGGGGGGGGGGGGGGGGGGGGGGGGGGGGGGGGGGGGGGGGGGGGGGGGGGGGGGGGGGGGGGGGGGGGGGGGGGGGGGGGGGGGGGGGGGGGGGGGGGGGGGGGGGGGGGGGGGGGGGGGGGGGGGGGGGGGGGGGGGGGGGGGGGGGGGGGGGGGGGGGGGGGGGGGGGGGGGGGGGGGGGGGGGGGGGGGGGGGGGGGGGGGGGGGGGGGGGGGGGGGGGGGGGGGGGGGGGGGGGGGGGGGGGGGGGGGGGGGGGGGGGGGGGGGGGGGGGGGGGGGGGGGGGGGGGGGGGGGGGGGGGGGGGGGGGGGGGGGGGGGGGGGGGGGGGGGGGGGGGGGGGGGGGGGGGGGGGGGGGGGGGGGGGGGGGGGGGGGGGGGGGGGGGGGGGGGGGGGGGGGGGGGGGGGGGGGGGGGGGGGGGGGGGGGGGGGGGGGGGGGGGGGGGGGGGGGGGGGGGGGGGGGGGGGGGGGGGGGGGGGGGGGGGGGGGGGGGGGGGGGGGGGGGGGGGGGGGGGGGGGGGGGGGGGGGGGGGGGGGGGGGGGGGGGGGGGGGGGGGGGGGGGGGGGGGGGGGGGGGGGGGGGGGGGGGGGGGGGGGGGGGGGGGGGGGGGGGGGGGGGGGGGGGGGGGGGGGGGGGGGGGGGGGGGGGGGGGGGGGGGGGGGGGGGGGGGGGGGGGGGGGGGGGGGGGGGGGGGGGGGGGGGGGGGGGGGGGGGGGGGGGGGGGGGGGGGGGGGGGGGGGGGGGGGGGGGGGGGGGGGGGGGGGGGGGGGGGGGGGGGGGGGGGGGGGGGGGGGGGGGGGGGGGGGGGGGGGGGGGGGGGGGGGGGGGGGGGGGGGGGGGGGGGGGGGGGGGGGGGGGGGGGGGGGGGGGGGGGGGGGGGGGGGGGGGGGGGGGGGGGGGGGGGGGGGGGGGGGGGGGGGGGGGGGGGGGGGGGGGGGGGGGGGGGGGGGGGGGGGGGGGGGGGGGGGGGGGGGGGGGGGGGGGGGGGGGGGGGGGGGGGGGGGGGGGGGGGGGGGGGGGGGGGGGGGGGGGGGGGGGGGGGGGGGGGGGGGGGGGGGGGGGGGGGGGGGGGGGGGGGGGGGGGGGGGGGGGGGGGGGGGGGGGGGGGGGGGGGGGGGGGGGGGGGGGGGGGGGGGGGGGGGGGGGGGGGGGGGGGGGGGGGGGGGGGGGGGGGGGGGGGGGGGGGGGGGGGGGGGGGGGGGGGGGGGGGGGGGGGGGGGGGGGGGGGGGGGGGGGGGGGGGGGGGGGGGGGGGGGGGGGGGGGGGGGGGGGGGGGGGGGGGGGGGGGGGGGGGGGGGGGGGGGGGGGGGGGGGGGGGGGGGGGGGGGGGGGGGGGGGGGGGGGGGGGGGGGGGGGGGGGGGGGGGGGGGGGGGGGGGGGGGGGGGGGGGGGGGGGGGGGGGGGGGGGGGGGGGGGGGGGGGGGGGGGGGGGGGGGGGGGGGGGGGGGGGGGGGGGGGGGGGGGGGGGGGGGGGGGGGGGGGGGGGGGGGGGGGGGGGGGGGGGGGGGGGGGGGGGGGGGGGGGGGGGGGGGGGGGGGGGGGGGGGGGGGGGGGGGGGGGGGGGGGGGGGGGGGGGGGGGGGGGGGGGGGGGGGGGGGGGGGGGGGGGGGGGGGGGGGGGGGGGGGGGGGGGGGGGGGGGGGGGGGGGGGGGGGGGGGGGGGGGGGGGGGGGGGGGGGGGGGGGGGGGGGGGGGGGGGGGGGGGGGGGGGGGGGGGGGGGGGGGGGGGGGGGGGGGGGGGGGGGGGGGGGGGGGGGGGGGGGGGGGGGGGGGGGGGGGGGGGGGGGGGGGGGGGGGGGGGGGGGGGGGGGGGGGGGGGGGGGGGGGGGGGGGGGGGGGGGGGGGGGGGGGGGGGGGGGGGGGGGGGGGGGGGGGGGGGGGGGGGGGGGGGGGGGGGGGGGGGGGGGGGGGGGGGGGGGGGGGGGGGGGGGGGGGGGGGGGGGGGGGGGGGGGGGGGGGGGGGGGGGGGGGGGGGGGGGGGGGGGGGGGGGGGGGGGGGGGGGGGGGGGGGGGGGGGGGGGGGGGGGGGGGGGGGGGGGGGGGGGGGGGGGGGGGGGGGGGGGGGGGGGGGGGGGGGGGGGGGGGGGGGGGGGGGGGGGGGGGGGGGGGGGGGGGGGGGGGGGGGGGGGGGGGGGGGGGGGGGGGGGGGGGGGGGGGGGGGGGGGGGGGGGGGGGGGGGGGGGGGGGGGGGGGGGGGGGGGGGGGGGGGGGGGGGGGGGGGGGGGGGGGGGGGGGGGGGGGGGGGGGGGGGGGGGGGGGGGGGGGGGGGGGGGGGGGGGGGGGGGGGGGGGGGGGGGGGGGGGGGGGGGGGGGGGGGGGGGGGGGGGGGGGGGGGGGGGGGGGGGGGGGGGGGGGGGGGGGGGGGGGGGGGGGGGGGGGGGGGGGGGGGGGGGGGGGGGGGGGGGGGGGGGGGGGGGGGGGGGGGGGGGGGGGGGGGGGGGGGGGGGGGGGGGGGGGGGGGGGGGGGGGGGGGGGGGGGGGGGGGGGGGGGGGGGGGGGGGGGGGGGGGGGGGGGGGGGGGGGGGGGGGGGGGGGGGGGGGGGGGGGGGGGGGGGGGGGGGGGGGGGGGGGGGGGGGGGGGGGGGGGGGGGGGGGGGGGGGGGGGGGGGGGGGGGGGGGGGGGGGGGGGGGGGGGGGGGGGGGGGGGGGGGGGGGGGGATGTAGCTCCTCACCCCTTGGCCTCGTCCTGGTGATCCGGACGCCCCAACGGCAGTTGAGGTATGCGCGGGGCTGGGTCCCACCGACGCAAAACACTAAAACCAAACAGAAAGGAAATCGAGCATGGAAAGGTCACGGAGTCCTAACAGGTTATTACAAAACATAATGTCTCGCAAATTCAAGCAGAAGTTTTCACTCCTCCATGAGGAAAGTCAAATGTCGCCGGGTCAAACTAGGAGGAGGCGCCGCCATCACCTCGGTTGCCGGTGTTGCTCGCCGCGGGAAGCTCGTCATCGACAACGCTGCCACCGTCTCTGCCGCCAGCTTCAATCGCCGCAGCTTCGGGGTCGACGAAGAGGAACTTCTCCAGCAGGGTTTTTACCTGCTTCTCCATGGCCTCGGCAGCTACATCGTGGGACTCAGGAGCCACCGACTCGATCAGAGCGCCAAGGTCGAAGCTTGGATCCTGAATATGGAGGTGGCTGAAAACACGCATCGCGGCCTGATACGTCTCCGTCGTATCTACTTTTCCAAACACTTTTGCCCTTGTTTTGGACTCTAACTTGCATGATTTGAATGGAACTAACCCGGACTGACGCTGTTTTCAGCAGAATTGCCATGGTGTTATCTTTGTGCAGAAACAAAAGTTCTCGGAATGACCTAAAACTTCACGGAGATTATTTTTGGAAATAATTAAAAATACTGCCGAAAGAATCAAGGCCAGGGGGCCCACACCCTGTCCACGAGGGTGGGAGGCGCGCCTGCCCCCCCAGGGCGCGCCCCCTGCCTCGTGGGCCCCCTGGAGCTCCACCGACCTCAACTCCAACTCCATATATTTGTGTTCAGGGAGAAAAAATCAGAGAGAAAGATTCATCGCGTTTTACGATACGGAGCCGCCGCCAAGCCCTAAACTCTCTCGGGAGGGCTGATCTGGAGTCCGTTCGGGGCTCCGGAGAGGGGAATCCGTTGCCATCGTCATCATCAACCATCCTCCATCACCAATTTCATATTGCTCACCGCCGTGCGTGAGTAATTCCATCGTAGGCTTGCTGGACGGTGATGGGTTGGATGAGATTTATCATGTAATCGAGTTATATTTGTTAGGGTTTGATCCCTAGTATCCACTATGTTCTGAGATTGATGTTGCTA
>JAAAWM010007792.1:0-10183 GCA_036873465.1 Thinopyrum obtusiflorum
CAAGAAGGAGAAGCTAGTTACTTGAGGTTCACGCTAGCGCGAGAGAGGACTCGGAACCGCCGCCTCATGTACTGCATAGTTTCGCTCTCACTCATAGTGATAGCTCTTCTCACATATACCATTGTTTAGATGGATGACGTTGTAGTTGCAAGTATTCGAGACTTGCATGTATCGCTATTTTTGAGATGATGACGAGATACCACTTTGTATTGGATGATGATTATGATGAGACTATTTGTATGTACATGCTATGATTACATTTGTGGTCTCGCAGCCATTGGTATGTGTGTCATGATGACATTTGTATCTGCTAAAGATTCTTGTATAAAGCATGTTCAAATACAAAACAAATATGCAGAAAAAAAACAAAAACTACTAAAATTAGCAATAGCGAGTGGAGAAAAGTTAGCAGCAGCGCCACGATAGCAGTAGCGCGTCCATGCAACGTGCCATAGAGCTATTAGCAGTAGCGAGCTTCCACAAAGCGCGCTGCTGCTACACTTGTATAGCAGTAGCGCCGGTGAGTACGCGCTACTGCTACGTGTTAGCTGTAGCGCCGGTCCCCGCGCTACTGATACACCTAAAACCCGCGCTGCTGCTAGCCTTTTCCCTAGTAGTGAACTACAATTGGAAAGGCTGAGCATCAAGTGGTAATTAAGGAACTGTTTTTTAGTATAGGCGCTAAACCAGAAAATGTGTTTCTATCTTTGTTAACGAACTGATGTAATTTATTATACCGAACTGCTACTGCGGTGTACACATATATAACTGAATTATTACTGATTTCACTTTTTATATTGAACCGACACAAAAAAATATTAGCAAAACTTGAACCTAACCTAGGGTTTAGGCAATCCCCATTTCAAGTTTCTTTCAAAGTTTAAACATGATGCACACATGAAGTTAGCCTCGTGCAATGTCAGAAGCTAGGGATGTGACAACGGTCCCTGCCGAACTTGCATAACGCTACTGTTTGTTTGGGTACGATGACCTGCGTACCTCTAGTTAATTATTTTGCGTACTGTATGTTGCATCTAGTTGCTAATTAACCCTTTCTTTTTCATGTTGCTCTAATATATTTTGTTGCATGTAATTGTACATCCTCTTGATGAACATGCATCTCTAACAGGTACCTAGTTTCTTGATGGCGAGATGGCGGTGCTATGTCGTGTACAAAGGGAAGGTTCCGGGGGTGTACAACGAGTGGCCTGGGGGGGGGGGGGGGGGGGGGGGGGGGGGGGGGGGGGGGGGGGGGGGGGGGGGGGGGGGGGGGGGGGGGGGGGGGGGGGGGGGGGGGGGGGGGGGGGGGGGGGGGGGGGGGGGGGGGGGGGGGGGGGGGGGGGGGGGGGGGGGGGGGGGGGGGGGGGGGGGGGGGGGGGGGGGGGGGGGGGGGGGGGGGGGGGGGGGGGGGGGGGGGGGGGGGGGGGGGGGGGGGGGGGGGGGGGGGGGGGGGGGGGGGGGGGGGGGGGGGGGGGGGGGGGGGGGGGGGGGGGGGGGGGGGGGGGGGGGGGGGGGGGGGGGGGGGGGGGGGGGGGGGGGGGGGGGGGGGGGGGGGGGGGGGGGGGGGGGGGGGGGGGGGGGGGGGGGGGGGGGGGGGGGGGGGGGGGGGGGGGGGGGGGGGGGGGGGGGGGGGGGGGGGGGGGGGGGGGGGGGGGGGGGGGGGGGGGGGGGGGGGGGGGGGGGGGGGGGGGGGGGGGGGGGGGGGGGGGGGGGGGGGGGGGGGGGGGGGGGGGGGGGGGGGGGGGGGGGGGGGGGGGGGGGGGGGGGGGGGGGGGGGGGGGGGGGGGGGGGGGGGGGGGGGGGGGGGGGGGGGGGGGGGGGGGGGGGGGGGGGGGGGGGGGGGGGGGGGGGGGGGGGGGGGGGGGGGGGGGGGGGGGGGGGGGGGGGGGGGGGGGGGGGGGGGGGGGGGGGGGGGGGGGGGGGGGGGGGGGGGGGGGGGGGGGGGGGGGGGGGGGGGGGGGGGGGGGGGGGGGGGGGGGGGGGGGGGGGGGGGGGGGGGGGGGGGGGGGGGGGGGGGGGGGGGGGGGGGGGGGGGGGGGGGGGGGGGGGGGGGGGGGGGGGGGGGGGGGGGGGGGGGGGGGGGGGGGGGGGGGGGGGGGGGGGGGGGGGGGGGGGGGGGGGGGGGGGGGGGGGGGGGGGGGGGGGGGGGGGGGGGGGGGGGGGGGGGGGGGGGGGGGGGGGGGGGGGGGGGGGGGGGGGGGGGGGGGGGGGGGGGGGGGGGGGGGGGGGGGGGGGGGGGGGGGGGGGGGGGGGGGGGGGGGGGGGGGGGGGGGGGGGGGGGGGGGGGGGGGGGGGGGGGGGGGGGGGGGGGGGGGGGGGGGGGGGGGGGGGGGGGGGGGGGGGGGGGGGGGGGGGGGGGGGGGGGGGGGGGGGGGGGGGGGGGGGGGGGGGGGGGGGGGGGGGGGGGGGGGGGGGGGGGGGGGGGGGGGGGGGGGGGGGGGGGGGGGGGGGGGGGGGGGGGGGGGGGGGGGGGGGGGGGGGGGGGGGGGGGGGGGGGGGGGGGGGGGGGGGGGGGGGGGGGGGGGGGGGGGGGGGGGGGGGGGGGGGGGGGGGGGGGGGGGGGGGGGGGGGGGGGGGGGGGGGGGGGGGGGGGGGGGGGGGGGGGGGGGGGGGGGGGGGGGGGGGGGGGGGGGGGGGGGGGGGGGGGGGGGGGGGGGGGGGGGGGGGGGGGGGGGGGGGGGGGGGGGGGGGGGGGGGGGGGGGGGGGGGGGGGGGGGGGGGGGGGGGGGGGGGGGGGGGGGGGGGGGGGGGGGGGGGGGGGGGGGGGGGGGGGGGGGGGGGGGGGGGGGGGGGGGGGGGGGGGGGGGGGGGGGGGGGGGGGGGGGGGGGGGGGGGGGGGGGGGGGGGGGGGGGGGGGGGGGGGGGGGGGGGGGGGGGGGGGGGGGGGGGGGGGGGGGGGGGGGGGGGGGGGGGGGGGGGGGGGGGGGGGGGGGGGGGGGGGGGGGGGGGGGGGGGGGGGGGGGGGGGGGGGGGGGGGGGGGGGGGGGGGGGGGGGGGGGGGGGGGGGGGGGGGGGGGGGGGGGGGGGGGGGGGGGGGGGGGGGGGGGGGGGGGGGGGGGGGGGGGGGGGGGGGGGGGGGGGGGGGGGGGGGGGGGGGGGGGGGGGGGGGGGGGGGGGGGGGGGGGGGGGGGGGGGGGGGGGGGGGGGGGGGGGGGGGGGGGGGGGGGGGGGGGGGGGGGGGGGGGGGGGGGGGGGGGGGGGGGGGGGGGGGGGGGGGGGGGGGGGGGGGGGGGGGGGGGGGGGGGGGGGGGGGGGGGGGGGGGGGGGGGGGGGGGGGGGGGGGGGGGGGGGGGGGGGGGGGGGGGGGGGGGGGGGGGGGGGGGGGGGGGGGGGGGGGGGGGGGGGGGGGGGGGGGGGGGGGGGGGGGGGGGGGGGGGGGGGGGGGGGGGGGGGGGGGGGGGGGGGGGGGGGGGGGGGGGGGGGGGGGGGGGGGGGGGGGGGGGGGGGGGGGGGGGGGGGGGGGGGGGGGGGGGGGGGGGGGGGGGGGGGGGGGGGGGGGGGGGGGGGGGGGGGGGGGGGGGGGGGGGGGGGGGGGGGGGGGGGGGGGGGGGGGGGGGGGGGGGGGGGGGGGGGGGGGGGGGGGGGGGGGGGGGGGGGGGGGGGGGGGGGGGGGGGGGGGGGGGGGGGGGGGGGGGGGGGGGGGGGGGGGGGGGGGGGGGGGGGGGGGGGGGGGGGGGGGGGGGGGGGGGGGGGGGGGGGGGGGGGGGGGGGGGGGGGGGGGGGGGGGGGGGGGGGGGGGGGGGGGGGGGGGGGGGGGGGGGGGGGGGGGGGGGGGGGGGGGGGGGGGGGGGGGGGGGGGGGGGGGGGGGGGGGGGGGGGGGGGGGTACTGTATAGTTCCGCTCTCACTCATAGTGATAGCACTTCTTGCGTATACCTTTGTTTAGATGGATGACGTTGTTGTAGTTGCAAGTATTCGAGACTTGCATGTATCGCTATTTTCGAGATGATGACAAGATATCACTTTGTGTTGGATGATGATTATGATGAGACTATTTGTATGTACATGCTATGATTACATTTGTGGTCTCGCAGGCATTTGTATGTATATCATGATGACATTTCTATGTGCTAAAGATTCTTCTACAAAGCCTGTTCAAATACAAAACAGATATGCCAAAAAAACTACTTAAATTAGCAGTAGCGAGTGTATAAAAGTTAGCAGCAACGCCACAGTAGCAGTAGCGCATCCAGCCAAAGAGCGCTAGTGCTACTAGCAGTAGCGAGCTTCACCTAACCGCGCTGCTGCTACACTTGTGTAGCAGTAGCGCGGGTGCGCACGCGCTACTGCTATGAGTTAGCTGTAGCGCCTTATTAGTAGCGCGGATACCCGCGCTACTGACACATCTAAAACCCGCGCTGGTACTAGCCTTTTCCCTAGTAGTGTAGGCGGCACTAGCGTGTGGGTATCTAGTAGTACCGGATACCATAATACAGTAAGTACTTTCAGATCACTGCCGCCCCAGTACCGCACCCTTCCTGAAGGGAAAAGCCCTAGAGCGGTAGTAGGGCCGACATTTGGAGCGGTAGTGCCGCTCCGATAGAAGTGAGCGACACTACCACTTTAGTGTGTGGTACTATCGACTAGGTATGCCATGAAAAGTACAACTCCCACAGGGGAGCGGTGCTATCGTTGTGCATAGCGGTACTACTGGGTGCACAATTTTCGCTCTAAGTTGGACAAGGGTTCGCTCCTCCAAACATTGGGAAAGTGATGTGGGTGCAATATAAATTTTGTGTACGTGCTTTGATTCCACCCATACCTTCCAATGCAGACCCCCACCCCTCTTAATACTACGGATTTCCTACGACCAAAGAAATAAAAGCGTCAGAAACACCATCTTCGATTTTTCCTTCCAGAGGGGAACTTAACTAACTTGTGCCATTAGAATATTCCTGTGTAGCTCAAGCACACGGTTCATCTTAAAATTGTGTTGTCATCAACACCAAAACACTTAGGGAGGAAATGACATTTCACCCTTTGGAGCGAGGTTGACTCATGTAACACGGCTAGGCACAGCGGCAGACCATGGCGATCACGCCGGTCGCACACTACAGGCTTGGAGGTGCTAGATATAACATTCCGCTATACGATGATATGGCGTGATGAAGGGGGGCAAAGCTGAATACTTAGGAGCTAGAATAGCAGTGACGGTTTTACAATGAAACCGCCTCGAGTACTTCCGAACTATAGGGCAAAACTATTGCATATGGTTTCAAAGTTTCATCCTCTTCCGGCACAAAAATAACTGACTCCACTAATTTATTACATGCGGCTTTGTATCGTCCTGCCATAACTGCTTCTGGGGCTCGCCAGTAATGGCCGTCTTTCAACTAGCGTTACTCAGACTACATGCACCATTGCCGCTGCATACTTATTCCAAAAACTCTTTTTGGATTTGGGAAGCTCTTTCTATTTGTGGAGGACGATGATGATCCTTGTCATGTTTTCTCTTTCATTGGTTGTCCTTGTCATCGAACTTGCTCCTGTTTGACCTCTTATTGGAGAGAATCCCTTCTGTTAAAAATGCTCAAGTTCGTGGCTCTCCCTGTAGGTTGTCCTTTAGTGGCTATTGCCTCTCACATTCTCTTGTAAACCTCCTTGAGTGGTCCCTGCACAGTGTGACAATTTTGCAAACGACCGATGTATAAATGAGTGATGGGAAAGACAAAAGGGAAAGGGGATTGGGATTCTCCCACGTCTCTCCCTCCCCATCCCTGTCTCTACCTCTGGAGTTCCAACAAAAATCACCTATGGTGTAGCATTGTCTCATCCGCATGGTCTAACTCTAAGCGCCCGAGATGTGGGCATTCTATGACACGGGAGTGCCCAGTTTAGAATTCGATTTTGCGACCATTTCATTACTTTTCTTTATCTCTACTCCTAATGTCTCAGTTGGTAGGTCGCGTTCCGGGTTTTATTTTCGTCCCACCTCACCTGGTCTTTTTTGGTACTTCTTTGGTACTTCCTCCCACCTCCCACCTGTTTTATTTCGCTGGGTTTTTTTCGTCCTTCCCCCATCCCACCGGTTTAGTTTCGCGTCACCCTCTCACACAACGAAAAAATCTTAACGGATCATAACTTTCCATGCTGATGCAAGTTATTTTTAGTAATGTCTTTATGTGAAAGAATCAATCACGATCAATCTCTAAATATCAAATCTAAATTAATTAACCTTACCTTAAATTGCTCAATCACATTAATTAGGAAACAAAATAACCGATTTTAAGAAAATATCTACTCTTAATGGAGGGTATTACATACCAAACATAGGTACGTCATTAGCTCGCTTCCTTCCCTTCTCTTCCCTTCGTCCCTCAGTCCCATGCTCGTGGCGCTGAAGTGGCATCGACAGGCGATGGCGGCGAGGACAGCACGTGGCAGCCCCTGAAGCACGAACACGACTGCACCTCGGGTCTGCCGTCTCCCAAGATATGGGTGAGTTCTCGTGATGCCCACCCTAAACCCTCACGTCCTACAAATTCCTCAACCTCTACCATCTCGATTTCGTCCATGCTCTGATCCAAATGACGATGCAGCTCCGGCCGATTGACAATGGAGGTTTGCCATCCTTCCTCTCAGCACCCACTCCTGGAGGAACGACACGCCATGCCGATCGAACCCGGTCGAGATCACTCACCAAGATTGCTATTCGGAAGAAGAGTGGGACGGGATCTGCACTTTTGTTAATATAACATATACTTGTGCAGGTGTAGGTTTTGTTTTAAAAATCCAATTTGTTTATCCTTTTGTCGCTGAAATTGTTTACTAATTATGTCATTGGTTTTATTTCTTCTAGATGTTGTATATTCTTGGATTGAAGGGACTGTCTGACAAGGTGAAAGAGCTAATCTCTACTCCAAATGATCATGGGCTAATCTCTATAGTTTATTTTTGTCAGAGTTTTTTCGTCCCACCTCCACCCCCTAGCTAGCCCCACCCCTCGATCTTCTCCAAGTTTCCGGTTTTCTTTTTTCATGCAGGAAATTAGGACACAATCTATCTTTCCTTTAATGCACATCTCCCCAGTAAAAAAATCAGGACACTATCCCCTCCTTCCTACTAACACTAACACACATTTCTTCTGAAAATCCGGGACGTAATCCTCTCCTTCCCACTAATCTCTCTTATATGGCTTTCTCATAATTATGTCGGTCCTGCTCAGTTTGATATAATTCAATTTGGATGAAGGACGCCGGAGATTAACTTTCGCTAGCAGAGAAAGAGACTAGGGATTGATTGGTTTTAAACATTGGATTCGGTATTAGCTTAACATCTGCAGGAACAAGACGACCATAGGAAAGGCTGGCTTGCTTGACCTGCATGTTTCATGTATATTCATTCTCTCTCCAATTCTAATACAGTCCAATTGATCATTGTATATGTATCTAATCATGGTTCCTATATCGTTTTGTATGGCTACGTGATGGGGTCCCATCCACATGGGGGAATATCGCAGATTGGATCGGAAGCAGGCCGCACAGATGAACCACCCCACCTCGTTGTCTGCCTGCACGATCTTCATTAATATCCAGCGCCGCCTCTCGAGTGGACGACCTGCATGTCGCCAACAACACCACTTACCTCTGCGCTCCGACCAAAGATCATTGTCCAGGTGAGGGTACCTCGCTGCAAGCCCGCAACAGTTGCCGTCACTGTTGATTATTCGTACTCAGATTAAGTTTCAGGCTCAGTCGTCTCTGTCGTCACTCGTCAGCGCACAGACGATGGGTTGGTGCCATACTGTTGTTGGGGAACATAGTAATTTCAAAAATTTCCTACGCACACGCAAGATCATGGTGATGGTATAGCAACGAGAGGGGAGAGTGTTGTCCACGTACCCTCGTAGACCGTAAGCGGAAGCGTTATGACAACGCGGTTGATGTAGTTGTACGTCTTCACGATTTGACCGATCCAAGCACCGAACGTACGGCACCTCCGTGTTCAGCACATGTTCAGCTCGATGACGTTCCCCGGGCTCCAATCCAGCAAAGCGTCGGGGATGAGTTCCGTCAGCACGACGGCGTGGTGATGATGATGATGTTCTACCGACGCAGGGCTTCGCCTAAACTCCGCGACGATATGACCGAGGTGGAATATGGTGGAGGGGGGACACCGCACACGGCAAAGGAACGATCCGTAGATCAACTTGCATGTCATGGGGTGCCCCCCTGCCCCCGTATATAAAGGAGCAAGGGGGAGGAGGCCGGCCCTAGGAGGGGGCGCGCCAAGTGTGGAGTCCTACTAGGACTCCCTAGTCCTAGTAGGATTCCACCTCCCTTGTTGGAGTAGGAGAAGGGGAAAGAGGGGGAGAGGAAGAAGGAAAGGGGGGCTGCGCCCCTTGTCCAATTCGGACCAGAGGGGGGGCGCAGGCCTCCTTCCTTTTGGCCTCTCTCCTCTATTCTCGTATGGCCCAATAAGGCCCATATACTCCCCGGCGAATTCCCGTAACTCTCCGGTACTCCGAAAAATACCCGAATCACTCGGAACCTTTCGGAACTCCGAATATAGTCGTCCAATATATCGATCTTTACGTCTCGACCATTTCGAGACTCCTCATCATGTCCCCGATCTCATCCGGGACTCCGAACTCCTTCGGTACATCAAAACTCATAAACTAATAATATAACTGTCATCGAAACCTTAAGCGTGCGGACCCTACGGGTTCGAGAACTATGTAGACATGACCTAGAACTGTTTCCGGTCAATAACCAATAGTGGAACCTGGATGTTCAAATTGGCTCCTACATATTCTACGAAGATCTTTATCGGTCTGCCCAAGAAAAAGGAGAGGAAGAGATCCGGGAAGGTAACTGCCTCCAAACAAGCCAGAGCACACAGCAGCCAGACGATGCATTCTCAAGAGCGTGTACCCATGAAAGGTGCGGTCATGTTCCATCTCACGGGCGAGCCGATGCTACCGCCGAAACTGCTGGAGGCACTATCAGGGGATCTCAGGAGACTGCACGACCATGTGTTGTCGACTGAGAAAAGCCTACTAGCCTCAAAGGATCCAGGATATCCGACATACGTGGCTCGTGTGCCTGAGGGGAAGTGCTACGTCGACACACGGCCCGCGGAGGTGTTCTTCCTGCGGTTTGACCATATCTTTGAGATGTTTCTAACAAGGCGGCTTGATTTTACTATCGTCCGCCTTTTTGCGCTACATATGAGCTCCGTCATGAAGAGTGAAGAAGTCTCGCAAATCTGTGTGGCGGATCCGTACTACATGCACGAGTCTTTCTTGAGTCTCGGCGACTTTGAGCGTGAAACTGCTAGGGAGTACCTCCAAAACTTCATGGTACAGAATAAGGACCGGGAAATTGTCCTCGTGCCTTATCATCCAAAGTAAGTCAGTTCCGGACAACCCTTTCGTACATTTCAATCATTCCTTCTCTCTCATATGGGGAATAATTTGAGGTGTCTTTTCCCCGCAGCAATGGGCGCGCCGTCCTTATCGTTCTTTACCCGCAAGTCTCCCACGCCGTGTATTTTGACCCTTCCAGAGACTACGAGAAAAAGGACTACACCCACATAATGAATATTCTAGATGATGGTCTCCAAGGCTTCAGCTTTAGAGGTGGCCACGTGCATATCAAGAAACAAAGGAACAAGAAGATGGGTTTCGCGCATAAAACTAACTTCTCCTGCATCCATGTCCCAAAACCAAGCAAGAAGGATGGATTCTACATCGTCCATCTCATGATTCAGTTCAACACGGATCACCAAAAGCTTCGCATTAACAGCAGAAATGATGATCATATCCACAAGTGGCTAGAATCTCATGGAGAAGCGAATTATAAACTTAGAGATGACTTCTTTCGCATCCAAAGCGACATCACGACGATCATCATGAAAGAAGTCGTCGATGAGAAGGGGATGTTCCACCACGGCCCTATATCGCGAGCTGACGTCCGAACTCGCATAGGCATGCAACGTCTAGACCTCACGCCGTTCAAGAAGCTAGGGTTCGTCCTCGATGATATGGAAGGATGGAACTTCTAGTGATTTATCATGCCGATGATGATTATATGTGTCGGTTGAACTTGTATACTTTTTGTAGTGATGAAACTTTGTGATCGTCCACGGTCCCTGCCGAACTTGCGTAACGCTACTTTGTTAGTTTGCGTACGATGACCTGCGTACCTCTAGTTAATTAATTTGCATACTGTATATGTTGCATC
>JAAAWM010007793.1:0-10204 GCA_036873465.1 Thinopyrum obtusiflorum
TGGGAGTAGGCGGGGCCCCTGCATGCCACCCGTAGTTGGACGATCAATCTTCTATTTAGTACTTCAACATAGTGATTTCCTGGTAAGGATTCACTCGTGACACATCAAGAAAATCTTATTGATTTACTGTCTAAATCTTATTGATTTAATGTCATGTTTTCTTTCTTTTCCTGCAATTTTACGATGCAGGTTTTGCCATGTGACATTCATCACAAAATAAACCGTTTGGTTTGCTCTATGATGGCTATTTTTGCAGGTTTCACTTCTTATGTCATGTCAGTAATGAAGGCACTGCCATCACTTATATTACTGGAAAAAATTGGATCAGTCTGTTGTCTGAGTACAAGCTGAATCCCTATGATGAACTGCAGTTTGGTTTAACAAAAACGCCACAATTAGTCCTTCTCGCATTTAAAAGAAATGAAGAAAAAAACTGGATCACGGTCACGAAGCCTAGTCAAGTTAGAAAGCTGATCATAGCAGACCAGACACGATCGCCGCTGTCTCGCACATCGGTACCACCTTCAGCAATGAATCGAGCACCGGCAGTTGCTCTAGCACTGACAGCGGCAGCAGCTCAGTCTGATCTAGCTGAGGATTGGGCACCGACCGCGTAAGCGGATCAGGCTGATCTACCGGAGGATCGGGCATCGACACCAGCACCTGCTCTGACACCGGCACCAGCTCTACAAGGAGCACCATCTCCGGCAGCAGCAGCGGCTTCGGCACCTGCACCAACACTTGCACTTGCATCTGCTCCGGCCCGTGCAGCGGCAACCGAACGAGCAGTTGCACCGGCAATAGACTGGGTTGCAGTTCGCACTTCATATACCAAAGTCCTTACAAAAACCGACATGTCCACCTTCTTGGTAAGCATTGGCCGCCCAAGTGTTTCGTTCTTTTTTCTTTCCATGTTGTTTCGCATGATTCACTGTGTTGATCTAACTGTTTGGGTATGTCTTCTTGTTTGCAAATAGAGAATTCCTAGAGCAACGAGGGAGTCGTTCAACAATCCGGGCGACAGAGGCCAAGTTTCTCTTACCATGCGCAGCCTTGGTGTGAATGAACCTGCTCAATATACCGTAAGTACAAAGGATGGTCGCATGATGATTGATGCTAAAGGATGGTCAAGGTTCAAATCTAAATCATATCTTGCGGTAGGGGATGATCTCAAAATCGAACTTTCTCGGCAAGGAGAGCTGGTCCAAATCAACTTTGAAATTCTTCAGTAGCAGCACGCAACTGCCGAACTGATCTATCCTACGAGAGATTTTGATGTAATAATCTGGCATGGTGAAACAAGTGTCATGTGTGTATAAGTAATACGACAATATTATTTATCACATGGTATATCATTGATAGAATTGCAACTCTCATTGCTGGTTAGGAACTGTCGTTTGATTTCATTCCAACAGCTGCCGTGCTTTATTCAATTTTGTGTATTCGCCTTGCGACAGCATCTAAAACCAGCACCGTACCGATCGCTTGCAATATGAAAAGCGCTGAGGTAGAACACATGGGCCCCCAAACATGCAGGGTGGGCCTGCGGCCCAAAGTCCAGAACCGTGAGCCTTTCTGAGTATTATATTCTCAGCTGAATCCCCATAATGCCCGTGCGTTGCACGTAACATCAAGATGCATTTGTATGAGTATTTTATCTTGTGAGAGAAAAGGATGAACGAGGGAAGGCCTTATTTGCAAATGTGGAGAGGTGTGTGGGTACCTTTTTGCAAAATTACCATAGTTTCCTTCCTATCCGTCAGATATAAATCGGACGGCCTATATTGCAGGATGGCAGGCACACCAGCATCACCAACTCGTCTGGTAGGGGATGATCTCAAAATCGAACTTTCTCGGCAAGGAGAGCTGGTCCAAAGGGGGGGGGGGGGGGGGGGGGGGGGGGGGGGGGGGGGGGGGGGGGGGGGGGGGGGGGGGGGGGGGGGGGGGGGGGGGGGGGGGGGGGGGGGGGGGGGGGGGGGGGGGGGGGGGGGGGGGGGGGGGGGGGGGGGGGGGGGGGGGGGGGGGGGGGGGGGGGGGGGGGGGGGGGGGGGGGGGGGGGGGGGGGGGGGGGGGGGGGGGGGGGGGGGGGGGGGGGGGGGGGGGGGGGGGGGGGGGGGGGGGGGGGGGGGGGGGGGGGGGGGGGGGGGGGGGGGGGGGGGGGGGGGGGGGGGGGGGGGGGGGGGGGGGGGGGGGGGGGGGGGGGGGGGGGGGGGGGGGGGGGGGGGGGGGGGGGGGGGGGGGGGGGGGGGGGGGGGGGGGGGGGGGGGGGGGGGGGGGGGGGGGGGGGGGGGGGGGGGGGGGGGGGGGGGGGGGGGGGGGGGGGGGGGGGGGGGGGGGGGGGGGGGGGGGGGGGGGGGGGGGGGGGGGGGGGGGGGGGGGGGGGGGGGGGGGGGGGGGGGGGGGGGGGGGGGGGGGGGGGGGGGGGGGGGGGGGGGGGGGGGGGGGGGGGGGGGGGGGGGGGGGGGGGGGGGGGGGGGGGGGGGGGGGGGGGGGGGGGGGGGGGGGGGGGGGGGGGGGGGGGGGGGGGGGGGGGGGGGGGGGGGGGGGGGGGGGGGGGGGGGGGGGGGGGGGGGGGGGGGGGGGGGGGGGGGGGGGGGGGGGGGGGGGGGGGGGGGGGGGGGGGGGGGGGGGGGGGGGGGGGGGGGGGGGGGGGGGGGGGGGGGGGGGGGGGGGGGGGGGGGGGGGGGGGGGGGGGGGGGGGGGGGGGGGGGGGGGGGGGGGGGGGGGGGGGGGGGGGGGGGGGGGGGGGGGGGGGGGGGGGGGGGGGGGGGGGGGGGGGGGGGGGGGGGGGGGGGGGGGGGGGGGGGGGGGGGGGGGGGGGGGGGGGGGGGGGGGGGGGGGGGGGGGGGGGGGGGGGGGGGGGGGGGGGGGGGGGGGGGGGGGGGGGGGGGGGGGGGGGGGGGGGGGGGGGGGGGGGGGGGGGGGGGGGGGGGGGGGGGGGGGGGGGGGGGGGGGGGGGGGGGGGGGGGGGGGGGGGGGGGGGGGGGGGGGGGGGGGGGGGGGGGGGGGGGGGGGGGGGGGGGGGGGGGGGGGGGGGGGGGGGGGGGGGGGGGGGGGGGGGGGGGGGGGGGGGGGGGGGGGGGGGGGGGGGGGGGGGGGGGGGGGGGGGGGGGGGGGGGGGGGGGGGGGGGGGGGGGGGGGGGGGGGGGGGGGGGGGGGGGGGGGGGGGGGGGGGGGGGGGGGGGGGGGGGGGGGGGGGGGGGGGGGGGGGGGGGGGGGGGGGGGGGGGGGGGGGGGGGGGGGGGGGGGGGGGGGGGGGGGGGGGGGGGGGGGGGGGGGGGGGGGGGGGGGGGGGGGGGGGGGGGGGGGGGGGGGGGGGGGGGGGGGGGGGGGGGGGGGGGGGGGGGGGGGGGGGGGGGGGGGGGGGGGGGGGGGGGGGGGGGGGGGGGGGGGGGGGGGGGGGGGGGGGGGGGGGGGGGGGGGGGGGGGGGGGGGGGGGGGGGGGGGGGGGGGGGGGGGGGGGGGGGGGGGGGGGGGGGGGGGGGGGGGGGGGGGGGGGGGGGGGGGGGGGGGGGGGGGGGGGGGGGGGGGGGGGGGGGGGGGGGGGGGGGGGGGGGGGGGGGGGGGGGGGGGGGGGGGGGGGGGGGGGGGGGGGGGGGGGGGGGGGGGGGGGGGGGGGGGGGGGGGGGGGGGGGGGGGGGGGGGGGGGGGGGGGGGGGGGGGGGGGGGGGGGGGGGGGGGGGGGGGGGGGGGGGGGGGGGGGGGGGGGGGGGGGGGGGGGGGGGGGGGGGGGGGGGGGGGGGGGGGGGGGGGGGGGGGGGGGGGGGGGGGGGGGGGGGGGGGGGGGGGGGGGGGGGGGGGGGGGGGGGGGGGGGGGGGGGGGGGGGGGGGGGGGGGGGGGGGGGGGGGGGGGGGGGGGGGGGGGGGGGGGGGGGGGGGGGGGGGGGGGGGGGGGGGGGGGGGGGGGGGGGGGGGGGGGGGGGGGGGGGGGGGGGGGGGGGGGGGGGGGGGGGGGGGGGGGGGGGGGGGGGGGGGGGGGGGGGGGGGGGGGGGGGGGGGGGGGGGGGGGGGGGGGGGGGGGGGGGGGGGGGGGGGGGGGGGGGGGGGGGGGGGGGGGGGGGGGGGGGGGGGGGGGGGGGGGGGGGGGGGGGGGGGGGGGGGGGGGGGGGGGGGGGGGGGGGGGGGGGGGGGGGGGGGGGGGGGGGGGGGGGGGGGGGGGGGGGGGGGGGGGGGGGGGGGGGGGGGGGGGGGGGGGGGGGGGGGGGGGGGGGGGGGGGGGGGGGGGGGGGGGGGGGGGGGGGGGGGGGGGGGGGGGGGGGGGGGGGGGGGGGGGGGGGGGGGGGGGGGGGGGGGGGGGGGGGGGGGGGGGGGGGGGGGGGGGGGGGGGGGGGGGGGGGGGGGGGGGGGGGGGGGGGGGGGGGGGGGGGGGGGGGGGGGGGGGGGGGGGGGGGGGGGGGGGGGGGGGGGGGGGGGGGGGGGGGGGGGGGGGGGGGGGGGGGGGGGGGGGGGGGGGGGGGGGGGGGGGGGGGGGGGGGGGGGGGGGGGGGGGGGGGGGGGGGGGGGGGGGGGGGGGGGGGGGGGGGGGGGGGGGGGGGGGGGGGGGGGGGGGGGGGGGGGGGGGGGGGGGGGGGGGGGGGGGGGGGGGGGGGGGGGGGGGGGGGGGGGGGGGGGGGGGGGGGGGGGGGGGGGGGGGGGGGGGGGGGGGGGGGGGGGGGGGGGGGGGGGGGGGGGGGGGGGGGGGGGGGGGGGGGGGGGGGGGGGGGGGGGGGGGGGGGGGGGGGGGGGGGGGGGGGGGGGGGGGGGGGGGGGGGGGGGGGGGGGGGGGGGGGGGGGGGGGGGGGGGGGGGGGGGGGGGGGGGGGGGGGGGGGGGGGGGGGGGGGGGGGGGGGGGGGGGGGGGGGGGGGGGGGGGGGGGGGGGGGGGGGGGGGGGGGGGGGGGGGGGGGGGGGGGGGGGGGGGGGGGGGGGGGGGGGGGGGGGGGGGGGGGGGGGGGGGGGGGGGGGGGGGGGGGGGGGGGGGGGGGGGGGGGGGGGGGGGGGGGGGGGGGGGGGGGGGGGGGGGGGGGGGGGGGGGGGGGGGGGGGGGGGGGGGGGGGGGGGGGGGGGGGGGGGGGGGGGGGGGGGGGGGGGGGGGGGGGGGGGGGGGGGGGGGGGGGGGGGGGGGGGGGGGGGGGGGGGGGGGGGGGGGGGGGGGGGGGGGGGGGGGGGGGGGGGGGGGGGGGGGGGGGGGGGGGGGGGGGGGGGGGGGGGGGGGGGGGGGGGGGGGGGGGGGGGGGGGGGGGGGGGGGGGGGGGGGGGGGGGGGGGGGGGGGGGGGGGGGGGGGGGGGGGGGGGGGGGGGGGGGGGGGGGGGGGGGGGGGGGGGGGGGGGGGGGGGGGGGGGGGGGGGGGGGGGGGGGGGGGGGGGGGGGGGGGGGGGGGGGGGGGGGGGGGGGGGGGGGGGGGGGGGGGGGGGGGGGGGGGGGGGGGGGGGGGGGGGGGGGGGGGGGGGGGGGGGGGGGGGGGGGGGGGGGGGGGGGGGGGGGGGGGGGGGGGGGGGGGGGGGGGGGGGGGGGGGGGGGGGGGGGGGGGGGGGGGGGGGGGGGGGGGGGGGGGGGGGGGGGGGGGGGGGGGGGGGGGGGGGGGGGGGGGGGGGGGGGGGGGGGGGGGGGGGGGGGGGGGGGGGGGGGGGGGGGGGGGGGGGGGGGGGGGGGGGGGGGGGGGGGGGGGGGGGGGGGGGGGGGGGGGGGGGGGGGGGGGGTGGAGGAACTTCAATAACTATGGAGGGGTGTTCTCACTCGAGACCTATATAGTAGCCCACTAGCTGATTCCTTTATGTGTGCTGTTATAATTTGGTGCATCCATGATTATCCGGCTTTGGGCACTATGCCAGGGCGAACGACACATGGTTACAATGCCAGTGGAGCAAGGGGAATGGAGTAGGTTAACATAAACATCATGTTGTGACCAAGCGCGAGTCTGACCCGACCATGGTCAGGCATATGTATAGGAAAAATAGAACTGGGTAGTTTCTGTTTCAAGAAGATCACAGTTGTAAAACTGTGTATAAGCAAGAGTTTATGAACAACATATATAACAGAAAACAGCTTGTACCATAAGTTTCTCGACACAGTTGGACCTGTTCAACAAGTGCAGCAGTGGCACACATATCCCACGTGGCCTTCCACCATTGAAACGCCCCACAAGGACCTCAAGATGATCAATAAAGTGTAGGAACTTGTGGATGACGTCCCAGTCAACTTCAGTGCCATCAGTAACAGCCGAGTTCTTACAGAATAACAAACAAGTAGCCTGCTTAACTTTGAAAAACCTACATGTGCCACCAATTATAAGAAATATTAGTTAGAAGTAGCATCTTCATGAGAGATTTGTTGCTACTTCTAAAGTTAAATTGTGATTAGTTCGACATAATAGGTGGATTAAGAAGTAATCGAGGCAACAAGCAAGAACTAGATACAAAACTAACATGGATGAACAATTGGAACGACATCGGGGTGGAAGATCGCAGTGAAGATGAGACCAGGTTCTGCTATTTCCATCAACATTCGTGCGCCAACTTTCAGTCCATTACAATTGAGAAAGTTTATCCAAGTTCGACCATAAAAAATGCAGCGATCTTCTTGGTTCATGAATCCAACTCGGAACTTATATCCATGGCTTGTCTTCAATGTGACCATTAAACTGGTGTATTCAGTTATGGCAAGGCCGAGCATCTTGAGTACATGTGTTCTGGCAGAGCAAGGAATGCACTATAGGAAAAATAATATGTGAACACAATGTATTCCCTATCCAAATCTAGAAATAATTTCCTCCTTCACGTCAGTGTTGACCATGGTACTAGTACCTTTTATCCAAATATAGCAATCCAAATTTCCAAATTAGTCGACAGCAGGTTCCAAAAACCCCACCCTCCCGGATAGAAAAGAGGATTCTAGGAACATACTGTGCGTGTTTTAAAATCTTGTGTTAGGATGAGAAGGAACAAGTCTGGCGTCTTGCCTAGGGAGCAGAAACCTGTAGGGTCCTCGCACTTTGGGCACTGCAAATGAAACACACTAGATTCAGTAGGGAGAAAAATGCATCAACGGCGGCGGCTACCATCCTAGGATTACCCGCGACCAAGGGACTTGTATTTATCAGGGATGGATGAAGAATTTGTACCTGGTTCTCCATGAGAAAACCCTATGCAATCGCCAAGAGGGGGTTTTCTCCGAACAAGCACACGAGGGAGAAGGGGATTCAGGCCCAGTGAAATATTGCCGGTTCGTCCGTCCAGCTTACTGCTAAAACTGGAAAGGTGGTTTTTTTTGTGATTTGACAGCTCACTGGGCATTACTGCGGCGCTACGACCGGGGTGTGCCTACCGTGCAGTTGTGCACTCTAATTTGGTGCATGGCACATGGACCCCGTTGTCGGATGCCCCACATATCAACAAAAGGAAGTAGAAAGACAGGAGTAACTAGTTACAAAGGGGGGGGGGGGGGGGGGGGGGGGGGGGGGGGGGGGGGGGGGGGGGGGGGGGGGGGGGGGGGGGGGGGGGGGGGGGGGGGGGGGGGGGGGGGGGGGGGGGGGGGGGGGGGGGGGGGGGGGGGGGGGGGGGGGGGGGGGGGGGGGGGGGGGGGGGGGGGGGGGGGGGGGGGGGGGGGGGGGGGGGGGGGGGGGGGGGGGGGGGGGGGGGGGGGGGGGGGGGGGGGGGGGGGGGGGGGGGGGGGGGGGGGGGGGGGGGGGGGGGGGGGGGGGGGGGGGGGGGGGGGGGGGGGGGGGGGGGGGGGGGGGGGGGGGGGGGGGGGGGGGGGGGGGGGGGGGGGGGGGGGGGGGGGGGGGGGGGGGGGGGGGGGGGGGGGGGGGGGGGGGGGGGGGGGGGGGGGGGGGGGGGGGGGGGGGGGGGGGGGGGGGGGGGGGGGGGGGGGGGGGGGGGGGGGGGGGGGGGGGGGGGGGGGGGGGGGGGGGGGGGGGGGGGGGGGGGGGGGGGGGGGGGGGGGGGGGGGGGGGGGGGGGGGGGGGGGGGGGGGGGGGGGGGGGGGGGGGGGGGGGGGGGGGGGGGGGGGGGGGGGGGGGGGGGGGGGGGGGGGGGGGGGGGGGGGGGGGGGGGGGGGGGGGGGGGGGGGGGGGGGGGGGGGGGGGGGGGGGGGGGGGGGGGGGGGGGGGGGGGGCTGGACTTTGGGCCACAGGCCGGTGGGCCTGCATGTTTGGGGGCCCATGTATTCTACCTCGGCGCTTTTCATATTGCAAGCGATCGGTACGGCGCTGGTTTTAGATGTTGTCGCAAGGCGAATACACAAAATTGAATAAAGCACGGCAGCTGTTGGAATGAAATCGAACGACAGTTCCTAACCAGCAATTAGAGTTGCAATTCTATCAACGATACTGTTGTACTACTTATACACACAGGACACATGTTTCACCATGCAGATTATTACATCAAAATCTCTCGGAGGATAGATCAGTTCGGCAGTTGCGTGCTGCTACTGAAGAATTTCAAAGTTGATTTGGACCAGCTCTCCTTGCCAAGAAAGTTCGATTTTGACATCATCCCCTACCGCAAGATATGATTTAGATTTGAACCTTGACCATCCTTTAGCATCAATCATCATGCGACCATCCTTTATACTTACGGTACATTGAGCAGGTTCATTCACACCAAGGCTGCACATGATAAGAGAAACTAGGCCACGGTCGCCCGGATTGTTGAACGGCTCCCTCGTTGCTCTAGGAATTCTCTGTTTGCAAACAAGAAGACATACACAAACAGTTAGATCAACACAGTGAATCATGTGAAACAACATGGAAAGAAAAAAGAACGAAGCACTTGGGCGGCCAATGCTTACCAAGAAGGTGGACATGTCGGTTTTTGTAAGGACTTTGGTATATGAAGTGCAAACTGCAGCCCAGTCTGTTGCCGGTGCAACTGCTGGTTCCGTTGCCGCTGCACGGGCCGGAGCAGATGCAAGTGCAAGTGTTGGTGCAGGTGCCGAAGCCATTGCTGGTGCCCGTGCTGGTGCGACTGGTAGTGCCGCTGCTCCTGCCGGAGATGGTGCTCCTTGTAGAGCTGGTGCCGGTGTCGGAGCAGGTGCCGGTGTCGATGCCCGATCCTCCGGTAGATCAGCTTGATCCGTTGACGCGGTCAGTGCCCAATCCTCAGCTGGATCAGACTGAGCTGCTGCCGCTGTCAGTGCTGGAGCAACTGCCGGTTCTTGATCCGTTGCTGAAGGTGGTACCGATGTGCGAGACAGCGGTGATCGTGTCTGGTCTGCTATGATCAGCTTTCTAACTTGACTAGGCTCTGTGACCGTGATCTAGTCTTTTTCTTCATTTCTTTTAAACGCGAGAAGGACTAATTGTGGCATGTTTGTTAAACCAAATTGTAGCTCATCATAGGGATCCAGCTTGTACTCAGACAACAGACCGATCCATTTTTTTCCAGTAATATAAGTGATGGATAGTGCCTTCGTTACTGACACGACATAAGAAGTGAAACCTGCAAAAATAGCCCGTAGAGCAAACCAAATGGTTTATTCTATGATGAATGTCACATGGCAAAACCTGCATCGTAAAATTGCAGCAAAAGAAAGAAAACATGACATTAAATCAATAAGACTTAGACAGTAAATCAATAAGATTTACTTGATGTGACACGAGTGAATCCTTACCAGGAAATCACTATGTTAAAGTACTAAACAGAAGATTGATCGTCCAACTACGCATGGCATGCAGGGCCCCCACCTACTCCCACAAGCAAGACACTCCAAAGGTCGTGACAAATCGTATGGACCGAACATCCATGGGACTGGAAATCCTGGTGGGTGCGATAAACCCTGCAATGCATACAGATATTGGAGTGTAACCATATTTGATAAACTGTCCTCACAAAAAAGATGATCTGGATTATTCAAAATATACAGACTAAATTGAGTGGACAGACATTAACATAGACTGTTCTCAGGACTCACCACAAACCAAAAGCGGCAGTACTAAACAATACCGGGTTCACAAACACAAATCAAGTACTGAACAATAGTACTTACTACAGACAAGCAAAGTTGCACTAATTAAACTCTGCAGACTATTTCTTGCCACCTACCTACGGGATGAACCCTGCATAACTGACTAGGCCATGGACTTCATGAGAGATGTCTACCGGCACCATCACCATCTCGTCAACCTTGGAGAACCTAACAGAGTGGTCTTTCCACTCATAAATGTGATGATGAAGATAGGCTGCATCAGATTTGTCAGGAAGCTTTACAAGAACCACACCCTTCGTAA
>JAAAWM010007794.1:0-10213 GCA_036873465.1 Thinopyrum obtusiflorum
AGAAGTGTTATGATCAGCACTACTAGTTGGAATAGCTTCTACCCACTTAGTAATGTAATCAACGGCAACTAAAATATGTGTATACCCATTAGAGGAAGGAAAAGGTTCCATATAATCAAATCCCCAAACATCAAATGGTTCAATAACAAGTGAATAATTCATAGGCATTTCCTGACATCTACTAATATTACCAATTCTTTAACATTCATCACAAGATAAGACAAACTTACGAGCATCCTTGAAAAGAGTAGGCCAATAAAAACCAGATTGTAATACCTTATGTGCAGTTCTGTCTCCCGCATGGTGTCCTCCGTAAACCTCGGAATGACACTTCCGTAGGATTTGTTCCTGTTCATGCTCAGGTATACAACGTCTAATAATTCCATCTACTTCTTCTTTATAAAGATGTGGGTCATCCCAGAAGTCAAAGAAGAACTTTTTCTTTTGTTGGTATGTGAAACTAGGTGGTATAAATTTAGCAACAATGTAATTAGCATAGTCTGCATACCAAGGAGTATTACGAGAAGCATTTATGACAGCTAATTGTTCATCCGGAAAGTCATCATTAATAGGCAGTGGGTCATCAAGAATATTTTCCAACCTAGACAAGTTATCAGCTACGGGGTTCTCAGCTCCCTTTCTATCAGTAATATGCAAATCAAATTCTTGTAGCAATAGAACCCACCTAATGAGTCTAGGTTTAGCATCTTTCTTTTCGGGGGGGGGGGGGGGGGGGGGGGGGGGGGGGGGGGGGGGGGGGGGGGGGGGGGGGGGGGGGGGGGGGGGGGGGGGGGGGGGGGGGGGGGGGGGGGGGGGGGGGGGGGGGGGGGGGGGGGGGGGGGGGGGGGGGGGGGGGGGGGGGGGGGGGGGGGGGGGGGGGGGGGGGGGGGGGGGGGGGGGGGGGGGGGGGGGGGGGGGGGGGGGGGGGGGGGGGGGGGGGGGGGGGGGGGGGGGGGGGGGGGGGGGGGGGGGGGGGGGGGGGGGGGGGGGGGGGGGGGGGGGGGGGGGGGGGGGGGGGGGGGGGGGGGGGGGGGGGGGGGGGGGGGGGGGGGGGGGGGGGGGGGGGGGGGGGGGGGGGGGGGGGGGGGGGGGGGGGGGGGGGGGGGGGGGGGGGGGGGGGGGGGGGGGGGGGGGGGGGGGGGGGGGGGGGGGGGGGGGGGGGGGGGGGGGGGGGGGGGGGGGGGGGGGGGGGGGGGGGGGGGGGGGGGGGGGGGGGGGGGGGGGGGGGGGGGGGGGGGGGGGGGGGGGGGGGGGGGGGGGGGGGGGGGGGGGGGGGGGGGGGGGGGGGGGGGGGGGGGGGGGGGGGGGGGGGGGGGGGGGGGGGGGGGGGGGGGGGGGGGGGGGGGGGGGGGGGGGGGGGGGGGGGGGGGGGGGGGGGGGGGGGGGGGGGGGGGGGGGGGGGGGGGGGGGGGGGGGGGGGGGGGGGGGGGGGGGGGGGGGGGGGGGGGGGGGGGGGGGGGGGGGGGGGGGGGGGGGGGGGGGGGGGGGGGGGGGGGGGGGGGGGGGGGGGGGGGGGGGGGGGGGGGGGGGGGGGGGGGGGGGGGGGGGGGGGGGGGGGGGGGGGGGGGGGGGGGGGGGGGGGGGGGGGGGGGGGGGGGGGGGGGGGGGGGGGGGGGGGGGGGGGGGGGGGGGGGGGGGGGGGGGGGGGGGGGGGGGGGGGGGGGGGGGGGGGGGGGGGGGGGGGGGGGGGGGGGGGGGGGGGGGGGGGGGGGGGGGGGGGGGGGGGGGGGGGGGGGGGGGGGGGGGGGGGGGGGGGGGGGGGGGGGGGGGGGGGGGGGGGGGGGGGGGGGGGGGGGGGGGGGGGGGGGGGGGGGGGGGGGGGGGGGGGGGGGGGGGGGGGGGGGGGGGGGGGGGGGGGGGGGGGGGGGGGGGGGGGGGGGGGGGGGGGGGGGGGGGGGGGGGGGGGGGGGGGGGGGGGGGGGGGGGGGGGGGGGGGGGGGGGGGGGGGGGGGGGGGGGGGGGGGGGGGGGGGGGGGGGGGGGGGGGGGGGGGGGGGGGGGGGGGGGGGGGGGGGGGGGGGGGGGGGGGGGGGGGGGGGGGGGGGGGGGGGGGGGGGGGGGGGGGGGGGGGGGGGGGGGGGGGGGGGGGGGGGGGGGGGGGGGGGGGGGGGGGGGGGGGGGGGGGGGGGGGGGGGGGGGGGGGGGGGGGGGGGGGGGGGGGGGGGGGGGGGGGGGGGGGGGGGGGGGGGGGGGGGGGGGGGGGGGGGGGGGGGGGGGGGGGGGGGGGGGGGGGGGGGGGGGGGGGGGGGGGGGGGGGGGGGGGGGGGGGGGGGGGGGGGGGGGGGGGGGGGGGGGGGGGGGGGGGGGGGGGGGGGGGGGGGGGGGGGGGGGGGGGGGGGGGGGGGGGGGGGGGGGGGGGGGGGGGGGGGGGGGGGGGGGGGGGGGGGGGGGGGGGGGGGGGGGGGGGGGGGGGGGGGGGGGGGGGGGGGGGGGGGGGGGGGGGGGGGGGGGGGGGGGGGGGGGGGGGGGGGGGGGGGGGGGGGGGGGGGGGGGGGGGGGGGGGGGGGGGGGGGGGGGGGGGGGGGGGGGGGGGGGGGGGGGGGGGGGGGGGGGGGGGGGGGGGGGGGGGGGGGGGGGGGGGGGGGGGGGGGGGGGGGGGGGGGGGGGGGGGGGGGGGGGGGGGGGGGGGGGGGGGGGGGGGGGGGGGGGGGGGGGGGGGGGGGGGGGGGGGGGGGGGGGGGGGGGGGGGGGGGGGGGGGGGGGGGGGGGGGGGGGGGGGGGGGGGGGGGGGGGGGGGGGGGGGGGGGGGGGGGGGGGGGGGGGGGGGGGGGGGGGGGGGGGGGGGGGGGGGGGGGGGGGGGGGGGGGGGGGGGGGGGGGGGGGGGGGGGGGGGGGGGGGGGGGGGGGGGGGGGGGGGGGGGGGGGGGGGGGGGGGGGGGGGGGGGGGGGGGGGGGGGGGGGGGGGGGGGGGGGGGGGGGGGGGGGGGGGGGGGGGGGGGGGGGGGGGGGGGGGGGGGGGGGGGGGGGGGGGGGGGGGGGGGGGGGGGGGGGGGGGGGGGGGGGGGGGGGGGGGGGGGGGGGGGGGGGGGGGGGGGGGGGGGGGGGGGGGGGGGGGGGGGGGGGGGGGGGGGGGGGGGGGGGGGGGGGGGGGGGGGGGGGGGGGGGGGGGGGGGGGGGGGGGGGGGGGGGGGGGGGGGGGGGGGGGGGGGGGGGGGGGGGGGGGGGGGGGGGGGGGGGGGGGGGGGGGGGGGGGGGGGGGGGGGGGGGGGGGGGGGGGGGGGGGGGGGGGGGGGGGGGGGGGGGGGGGGGGGGGGGGGGGGGGGGGGGGGGGGGGGGGGGGGGGGGGGGGGGGGGGGGGGGGGGGGGGGGGGGGGGGGGGGGGGGGGGGGGGGGGGGGGGGGGGGGGGGGGGGGGGGGGGGGGGGGGGGGGGGGGGGGGGGGGGGGGGGGGGGGGGGGGGGGGGGGGGGGGGGGGGGGGGGGGGGGGGGGGGGGGGGGGGGGGGGGGGGGGGGGGGGGGGGGGGGGGGGGGGGGGGGGGGGGGGGGGGGGGGGGGGGGGGGGGGGGGGGGGGGGGGGGGGGGGGGGGGGGGGGGGGGGGGGGGGGGGGGGGGGGGGGGGGGGGGGGGGGGGGGGGGGGGGGGGGGGGGGGGGGGGGGGGGGGGGGGGGGGGGGGGGGGGGGGGGGGGGGGGGGGGGGGGGGGGGGGGGGGGGGGGGGGGGGGGGGGGGGGGGGGGGGGGGGGGGGGGGGGGGGGGGGGGGGGGGGGGGGGGGGGGGGGGGGGGGGGGGGGGGGGGGGGGGGGGGGGGGGGGGGGGGGGGGGGGGGGGGGGGGGGGGGGGGGGGGGGGGGGGGGGGGGGGGGGGGGGGGGGGGGGGGGGGGGGGGGGGGGGGGGGGGGGGGGGGGGGGGGGGGGGGGGGGGGGGGGGGGGGGGGGGGGGGGGGGGGGGGGGGGGGGGGGGGGGGGGGGGGGGGGGGGGGGGGGGGGGGGGGGGGGGGGGGGGGGGGGGGGGGGGGGGGGGGGGGGGGGGGGGGGGGGGGGGGGGGGGGGGGGGGGGGGGGGGGGGGGGGGGGGGGGGGGGGGGGGGGGGGGGGGGGGGGGGGGGGGGGGGGGGGGGGGGGGGGGGGGGGGGGGGGGGGGGGGGGGGGGGGGGGGGGGGGGGGGGGGGGGGGGGGGGGGGGGGGGGGGGGGGGGGGGGGGGGGGGGGGGGGGGGGGGGGGGGGGGGGGGGGGGGGGGGGGGGGGGGGGGGGGGGGGGGGGGGGGGGGGGGGGGGGGGGGGGGGGGGGGGGGGGGGGGGGGGGGGGGGGGGGGGGGGGGGGGGGGGGGGGGGGGGGGGGGGGGGGGGGGGGGGGGGGGGGGGGGGGGGGGGGGGGGGGGGGGGGGGGGGGGGGGGGGGGGGGGGGGGGGGGGGGGGGGGGGGGGGGGGGGGGGGGGGGGGGGGGGGGGGGGGGGGGGGGGGGGGGGGGGGGGGGGGGGGGGGGGGGGGGGGGGGGGGGGGGGGGGGGGGGGGGGGGGGGGGGGGGGGGGGGGGGGGGGGGGGGGGGGGGGGGGGGGGGGGGGGGGGGGGGGGGGGGGGGGGGGGGGGGGGGGGGGGGGGGGGGGGGGGGGGGGGGGGGGGGGGGGGGGGGGGGGGGGGGGGGGGGGGGGGGGGGGGGGGGGGGGGGGGGGGGGGGGGGGGGGGGGGGGGGGGGGGGGGGGGGGGGGGGGGGGGGGGGGGGGGGGGGGGGGGGGGGGGGGGGGGGGGGGGGGGGGGGGGGGGGGGGGGGGGGGGGGGGGGGGGGGGGGGGGGGGGGGGGGGGGGGGGGGGGGGGGGGGGGGGGGGGGGGGGGGGGGGGGGGGGGGGGGGGGGGGGGGGGGGGGGGGGGGGGGGGGGGGGGGGGGGGGGGGGGGGGGGGGGGGGGGGGGGGGGGGGGGGGGGGGGGGGGGGGGGGGGGGGGGGGGGGGGGGGGGGGGGGGGGGGGGGGGGGGGGGGGGGGGGGGGGGGGGGGGGGGGGGGGGGGGGGGGGGGGGGGGGGGGGGGGGGGGGGGGGGGGGGGGGGGGGGGGGGGGGGGGGGGGGGGGGGGGGGGGGGGGGGGGGGGGGGGGGGGGGGGGGGGGGGGGGGGGGGGGGGGGGGGGGGGGGGGGGGGGGGGGGGGGGGGGGGGGGGGGGGGGGGGGGGGGGGGGGGGGGGGGGGGGGGGGGGGGGGGGGGGGGGGGGGGGGGGGGGGGGGGGGGGGGGGGGGGGGGGGGGGGGGGGGGGGGGGGGGGGGGGGGGGGGGGGGGGGGGGGGGGGGGGGGGGGGGGGGGGGGGGGGGGGGGGGGGGGGGGGGGGGGGGGGGGGGGGGGGGGGGGGGGGGGGGGGGGGGGGGGGGGGGGGGGGGGGGGGGGGGGGGGGGGGGGGGGGGGGGGGGGGGGGGGGGGGGGGGGGGGGGGGGGGGGGGGGGGGGGGGGGGGGGGGGGGGGGGGGGGGGGGGGGGGGGGGGGGGGGGGGGGGGGGGGGGGGGGGGGGGGGGGGGGGGGGGGGGGGGGGGGGGGGGGGGGGGGGGGGGGGGGGGGGGGGGGGGGGGGGGGGGGGGGGGGGGGGGGGGGGGGGGGGGGGGGGGGGGGGGGGGGGGGGGGGGGGGGGGGGGGGGGGGGGGGGGGGGGGGGGGGGGGGGGGGGGGGGGGGGGGGGGGGGGGGGGGGGGGGGGGGGGGGGGGGGGGGGGGGGGGGGGGGGGGGGGGGGGGGGGGGGGGGGGGGGGGGGGGGGGGGGGGGGGGGGGGGGGGGGGGGGGGGGGGGGGGGGGGGGGGGGGGGGGGGGGGGGGGGGGGGGGGGGGGGGGGGGGGGGGGGGGGGGGGGGGGGGGGGGGGGGGGGGGGGGGGGGGGGGGGGGGGGGGGGGGGGGGGGGGGGGGGGGGGGGGGGGGGGGGGGGGGGGGGGGGGGGGGGGGGGGGGGGGGGGGGGGGGGGGGGGGGGGGGGGGGGGGGGGGGGGGGGGGGGGGGGGGGGGGGGGGGGGGGGGGGGGGGGGGGGGGGGGGGGGGGGGGGGGGGGGGGGGGGGGGGGGGGGGGGGGGGGGGGGGGGGGGGGGGGGGGGGGGGGGGGGGGGGGGGGGGGGGGGGGGGGGGGGGGGGGGGGGGGGGGGGGGGGGGGGGGGGGGGGGGGGGGGGGGGGGGGGGGGGGGGGGGGGGGGGGGGGGGGGGGGGGGGGGGGGGGGGGGGGGGGGGGGGGGGGGGGGGGGGGGGGGGGGGGGGGGGGGGGGGGGGGGGGGGGGGGGGGGGGGGGGGGGGGGGGGGGGGGGGGGGGGGGGGGGGGGGGGGGGGGGGGGGGGGGGGGGGGGGGGGGGGGGGGGGGGGGGGGGGGGGGGGGGGGGGGGGGGGGGGGGGGGGGGGGGGGGGGGGGGGGGGGGGGGGGGGGGGGGGGGGGGGGGGGGGGGGGGGGGGGGGGGGGGGGGGGGGGGGGGGGGGGGGGGGGGGGGGGGGGGGGGGGGGGGGGGGGGGGGGGGGGGGGGGGGGGGGGGGGGGGGGGGGGGGGGGGGGGGGGGGGGGGGGGGGGGGGGGGGGGGGGGGGGGGGGGGGGGGGGGGGGGGGGGGGGGGGGGGGGGGGGGGGGGGGGGGGGGGGGGGGGGGGGGGGGGGGGGGGGGGGGGGGGGGGGGGGGGGGGGGGGGGGGGGGGGGGGGGGGGGGGGGGGGGGGGGGGGGGGGGGGGGGGGGGGGGGGGGGGGGGGGGGGGGGGGGGGGGGGGGGGGGGGGGGGGGGGGGGGGGGGGGGGGGGGGGGGGGGGGGGGGGGGGGGGGGGGGGGGGGGGGGGGGGGGGGGGGGGGGGGGGGGGGGGGGGGGGGGGGGGGGGGGGGGGGGGGGGGGGGGGGGGGGGGGGGGGGGGGGGGGGGGGGGGGGGGGGGGGGGGGGGGGGGGGGGGGGGGGGGGGGGGGGGGGGGGGGGGGGGGGGGGGGGGGGGGGGGGGGGGGGGGGGGGGGGGGGGGGGGGGGGGGGGGGGGGGGGGGGGGGGGGGGGGGGGGGGGGGGGGGGGGGGGGGGGGGGGGGGGGGGGGGGGGGGGGGGGGGGGGGGGGGGGGGGGGGGGGGGGGGGGGGGGGGGGGGGGGGGGGGGGGGGGGGGGGGGGGGGGGGGGGGGGGGGGGGGGGGGGGGGGGGGGGGGGGGGGGGGGGGGGGGGGGGGGGGGGGGGGGGGGGGGGGGGGGGGGGGGGGGGGGGGGGGGGGGGGGGGGGGGGGGGGGGGGGGGGGGGGGGGGGGGGGGGGGGGGGGGGGGGGGGGGGGGGGGGGGGGGGGGGGGGGGGGGGGGGGGGGGGGGGGGGGGGGGGGGGGGGGGGGGGGGGGGGGGGGGGGGGGGGGGGGGGGGGGGGGGGGGGGGGGGGGGGGGGGGGGGGGGGGGGGGGGGGGGGGGGGGGGGGGGGGGGGGGGGGGGGGGGGGGGGGGGGGGGGGGGGGGGGGGGGGGGGGGGGGGGGGGGGGGGGGGGGGGGGGGGGGGGGGGGGGGGGGGGGGGGGGGGGGGGGGGGGGGGGGGGGGGGGGGGGGGGGGGGGGGGGGGGGGGGGGGGGGGGGGGGGGGGGGGGGGGGGGGGGGGGGGGGGGGGGGGGGGGGGGGGGGGGGGGGGGGGGGGGGGGGGGGGGGGGGGGGGGGGGGGGGGGGGGGGGGGGGGGGGGGGGGGGGGGGGGGGGGGGGGGGGGGGGGGGGGGGGGGGGGGGGGGGGGGGGGGGGGGGGGGGGGGGGGGGGGGGGGGGGGGGGGGGGGGGGGGGGGGGGGGGGGGGGGGGGGGGGGGGGGGGGGGGGGGGGGGGGGGGGGGGGGGGGGGGGGGGGGGGGGGGGGGGGGGGGGGGGGGGGGGGGGGGGGGGGGGGGGGGGGGGGGGGGGGGGGGGGGGGGGGGGGGGGGGGGGGGGGGGGGGGGGGGGGGGGGGGGGGGGGGGGGGGGGGGGGGGGGGGGGGGGGGGGGGGGGGGGGGGGGGGGGGGGGGGGGGGGGGGGGGGGGGGGGGGGGGGGGGGGGGGGGGGGGGGGGGGGGGGGGGGGGGGGGGGGGGGGGGGGGGGGGGGGGGGGGGGGGGGGGGGGGGGGGGGGGGGGGGGGGGGGGGGGGGGGGGGGGGGGGGGGGGGGGGGGGGGGGGGGGGGGGGGGGGGGGGGGGGGGGGGGGGGGGGGGGGGGGGGGGGGGGGGGGGGGGGGGGGGGGGGGGGGGGGGGGGGGGGGGGGGGGGGGGGGGGGGGGGGGGGGGGGGGGGGGGGGGGGGGGGGGGGGGGGGGGGGGGGGGGGGGGGGGGGGGGGGGGGGGGGGGGGGGGGGGGGGGGGGGGGGGGGGGGGGGGGGGGGGGGGGGGGGGGGGGGGGGGGGGGGGGGGGGGGGGGGGGGGGGGGGGGGGGGGGGGGGGGGGGGGGGGGGGGGGGGGGGGGGGGGGGGGGGGGGGGGGGGGGGGGGGGGGGGGGGGGGGGGGGGGGGGGGGGGGGGGGGGGGGGGGGGGGGGGGGGGGGGGGGGGGGGGGGGGGGGGGGGGGGGGGGGGGGGGGGGGGGGGGGGGGGGGGGGGGGGGGGGGGGGGGGGGGGGGGGGGGGGGGGGGGGGGGGGGGGGGGGGGGGGGGGGGGGGGGGGGGGGGGGGGGGGGGGGGGGGGGGGGGGGGGGGGGGGGGGGGGGGGGGGGGGGGGGGGGGGGGGGGGGGGGGGGGGGGGGGGGGGGGGGGGGGGGGGGGGGGGGGGGGGGGGGGGGGGGGGGGGGGGGGGGGGGGGGGGGGGGGGGGGGGGGGGGGGGGGGGGGGGGGGGGGGGGGGGGGGGGGGGGGGGGGGGGGGGGGGGGGGGGGGGGGGGGGGGGGGGGGGGGGGGGGGGGGGGGGGGGGGGGGGGGGGGGGGGGGGGGGGGGGGGGGGGGGGGGGGGGGGGGGGGGGGGGGGGGGGGGGGGGGGGGGGGGGGGGGGGGGGGGGGGGGGGGGGGGGGGGGGGGGGGGGGGGGGGGGGGGGGGGGGGGGGGGGGGGGGGGGGGGGGGGGGGGGGGGGGGGGGGGGGGGGGGGGGGGGGGGGGGGGGGGGGGGGGGGGGGGGGGGGGGGGGGGGGGGGGGGGGGGGGGGGGGGGGGGGGGGGGGGGGGGGGGGGGGGGGGGGGGGGGGGGGGGGGGGGGGGGGGGGGGGGGGGGGGGGGGGGGGGGGGGGGGGGGGGGGGGGGGGGGGGGGGGGGGGGGGGGGGGGGGGGGGGGGGGGGGGGGGGGGGGGGGGGGGGGGGGGGGGGGGGGGGGGGGGGGGGGGGGGGGGGGGGGGGGGGGGGGGGGGGGGGGGGGGGGGGGGGGGGGGGGGGGGGGGGGGGGGGGGGGGGGGGGGGGGGGGGGGGGGGGGGGGGGGGGGGGGGGGGGGGGGGGGGGGGGGGGGGGGGGGGGGGGGGGGGGGGGGGGGGGGGGGGGGGGGGGGGGGGGGGGGGGGGGGGGGGGGGGGGGGGGGGGGGGGGGGGGGGGGGGGGGGGGGGGGGGGGGGGGGGGGGGGGGGGGGGGGGGGGGGGGGGGGGGGGGGGGGGGGGGGGGGGGGGGGGGGGGGGGGGGGGGGGGGGGGGGGGGGGGGGGGGGGGGGGGGGGGGGGGGGGGGGGGGGGGGGGGGGGGGGGGGGGGGGGGGGGGGGGGGGGGGGGGGGGAAAATGGTTTATGGAAAAGCATGTCATTTACCTCTTGAGTTAGAACATAAAGCGTATTGGGCAATTAAAGAACTCAATTATGATTTTAAACTTGCCGGTGAAAAGAGGTTATTTGATATTAGCTCACTAGATGAATGGAGAACCCAAGCTTATGAAAATGCCAAATTATTTAAAGAAAAATTTAAAAGATGGCATGATAAAAGAATTCAAAAATGGGAATTCAAAGTGGGTGAGTTTGTTCTATTGTACAATTCTCGTTTTAGATTTTTTGCAGGAAAACTTCTCTCTAAATGGGAAGGACCGTATATCATCGAGGAAGTTTATCGCTCTGGAGCCATCAAGATCAATAACGCCACATGCACTAATTCGAAGGTGGTCAATGGACAAAAAATTAAGCATTATATTTCAGGTACTCCCATTAATGTTGAAATCAATATTATTGAAACAATTACACCGAAAGAGCACATCAAAAAGACCTTCCAGAACACTCCAGAACCCTGAAAAGGAAGAGGTATGTGATACGGTAAGTAAACCGACTCCAAAAATTCCATAAAAAAACTTTCTGTTAGTTTTGGAATATTAGAAAAAATACAAAAATAAGAAACAGCCGAGGGGACCCATGAGGTGCACACGAGGCACCAGGGCGCGCCACCCCCCCCAGGCGTGCCCTGGTGGCTCGTGGGCCCCTCGCGAGCCTTCCCGACT
>JAAAWM010007795.1:0-10219 GCA_036873465.1 Thinopyrum obtusiflorum
TGCTTATTTTGGTAGACAATTAAAACAAAATGCTTATATGATTGAACACTTGAGTGATTATATGTCTAGAGTTAAAGGTGAACTTAAATTCATTAGTAAACATGCTTCTATGGTTACCACTCAAGTAGAACAAGTACTTAAAGCTCAGAATAATTTGCTCAATGAATTGAATAGTAAGAATAATGATTATGCTGTTAGAGTGGCTACTAGAACTGGTAAAATGACTCAGGAACCTTTGTATCCTGAAGGCCATCCTAAGAGAATTGGGCAAGATTCTCAGAGAAATAATTTAGATGCACCTAGTCCTTCTAAAAAGAAGAAAAAGAAAAATGATCGAACTTTGCATGCTTCTAGTGAACCTATTCCTGAAACACCTGAGAATCCAAATGATATTTCTATTTCTGATGCTGAAACACAATCTGGTAATGAACATGAACCTAGTGATAATATTTATGATGATGTTCATGTTGATGCTCAACCAAGCAATGATAATGATGTAGAAATTGGACCTGCTGTTGATCTTGATAACCCACAATCAAAGAATCAACGTTATGATAAGAGAGACTTTGTTGCTAGGAAGCACGGTAAAGAAAGAGAACCATGGGTTCAGAAACCCATGCCTTTCCCTCCCAAACCATCCAAGAAAAAGGATGATGAGGATTTTGAGCGCGTTGCTGAAATGATTAGACCTATCTTCTTGCGTATGCGATTAACTGATATGCTTAAAATGAATCCTTATGCTAAATATATGAAAGAAATTGTCACTAATAAAAGAAAGATACCGGAAGCTAAAATTTCCACCATGCTTGCTAATTATACTTTTAAGGGTGGAATACCAAGGGGGGGGGGGGGGGGGGGGGGGGGGGGGGGGGGGGGGGGGGGGGGGGGGGGGGGGGGGGGGGGGGGGGGGGGGGGGGGGGGGGGGGGGGGGGGGGGGGGGGGGGGGGGGGGGGGGGGGGGGGGGGGGGGGGGGGGGGGGGGGGGGGGGGGGGGGGGGGGGGGGGGGGGGGGGGGGGGGGGGGGGGGGGGGGGGGGGGGGGGGGGGGGGGGGGGGGGGGGGGGGGGGGGGGGGGGGGGGGGGGGGGGGGGGGGGGGGGGGGGGGGGGGGGGGGGGGGGGGGGGGGGGGGGGGGGGGGGGGGGGGGGGGGGGGGGGGGGGGGGGGGGGGGGGGGGGGGGGGGGGGGGGGGGGGGGGGGGGGGGGGGGGGGGGGGGGGGGGGGGGGGGGGGGGGGGGGGGGGGGGGGGGGGGGGGGGGGGGGGGGGGGGGGGGGGGGGGGGGGGGGGGGGGGGGGGGGGGGGGGGGGGGGGGGGGGGGGGGGGGGGGGGGGGGGGGGGGGGGGGGGGGGGGGGGGGGGGGGGGGGGGGGGGGGGGGGGGGGGGGGGGGGGGGGGGGGGGGGGGGGGGGGGGGGGGGGGGGGGGGGGGGGGGGGGGGGGGGGGGGGGGGGGGGGGGGGGGGGGGGGGGGGGGGGGGGGGGGGGGGGGGGGGGGGGGGGGGGGGGGGGGGGGGGGGGGGGGGGGGGGGGGGGGGGGGGGGGGGGGGGGGGGGGGGGGGGGGGGGGGGGGGGGGGGGGGGGGGGGGGGGGGGGGGGGGGGGGGGGGGGGGGGGGGGGGGGGGGGGGGGGGGGGGGGGGGGGGGGGGGGGGGGGGGGGGGGGGGGGGGGGGGGGGGGGGGGGGGGGGGGGGGGGGGGGGGGGGGGGGGGGGGGGGGGGGGGGGGGGGGGGGGGGGGGGGGGGGGGGGGGGGGGGGGGGGGGGGGGGGGGGGGGGGGGGGGGGGGGGGGCCTCGTGGGCCCACGGTGGCCCTCCTCCACTGATTATTTCACCCATACACTTCTTCTTCCTCCCACAAACATGAATAACCAGCTCAAACCCGAGTCCAAGCTCGTTTTGCTGCCATTTTCGATCTCCTTGCACAAAGCACCTCTCACAAAACTGCTTGGGGAGATTGTTCCTTGGTATGTGACTCCTCCATTGGTCCAATTAGTTTTTGTTCTAGTGCTTTATTCATTGCAAATTTTTGCTGCTTAGGTGACCCTGTTCTTGAGCTTGCATGTCAAATTTATATGGTCAAAAGTAGTTTTGATGCATGATATAGGCCCTAGGCACTTGTAGGAGTAGTTGCTATCAATATTATTGAGTTTGGTTTACTTTTATTTTGAAGTTACTAAAAATTTCAGATTTTTTCAGAAAATGATGAGGAGACTTTTGAGGGGCTCATCGAGCCAAAGCTCGAAGGAAAAGGCACCAAAGCCTAAGTATAATCTGCCTCGCACTGCGGAGGTTCGGGCGTTTGAATGGCCTTCCGATGATTTCTTGAGAGCAGCCGGTATTTATGAAGATTTTCATGAAATGGCTAAGAATGCAGGCCTCACCGCTTTCCTCCACGACCAATGCGATCAGTATCTCTTACTCACAAATACCTTTGTGCAAAACTTTCATTTCCATTCTATGAACTCGCCACCTACGGTGGAGTTTCATTTATATGATGAGCATAAGTAGATGTCACTTTATGATTTCTGTCGGATTTGTTTAGTCCCTTTTGAGGGCAAGACAGAAGAACCACATCGCGATGATGTGGAGGGGTTTATTGATACTATCACTGTAGGGGAAACAAGGAAGGTTTTCGATGCACGAATCACTAGCATACATTTTCCTGTTTTACGTTATTTTGCATTATTTGCTAGTCGTTGCTTAATTGGTCGCGGAAACTGTGGAAACCTTAGTATCCCTGATATTATTATTTTGCTCCACGGTTTATACAGTGATAACACTTTTAGTATGGGCGGCATTATTGCTAAACGGTTAAGTTTGAACCGTACCAAGGGCCCCATCTTTGGAGGCATCTATGCTTCGCGCCTAGCTGCACATTTTAACATACCAATTAGGCATTATGAGAAGGAACAAAAGGTGCTGCCCCGTGATTATTTAGATTATAAGAGTATGGTGGCACATGATTTTATTGTTAAGAATAGGGAAGGAGAGCTTAAATATCAATTGTTCTTTAATAAACATCATCCTGAGACTATTACCCTGCATGCTCCTTCTTTGTTTGATTTATCTTCAGGCACGTACCTTGTTACGTTGAAGGCTATTCACGCCTACCGGAACCCTGCACCAGCCGTGGAGCCAGAGCCGGAACCACAAGTTGATCCTCCACGACAGTCTAATTATCAGTGGGATCCGGAGATGATTGTCAGCCAGTGGCAATCGGAGTCTTCCTCTTCTTCTTCCCAGGGGGGGGGGGGGGGGGGGGGGGGGGGGGGGGGGGGGGGGGGGGGGGGGGGGGGGGGGGGGGGGGGGGGGGGGGGGGGGGGGGGGGGGGGGGGGGGGGGGGGGGGGGGGGGGGGGGGGGGGGGGGGGGGGGGGGGGGGGGGGGGGGGGGGGGGGGGGGGGGGGGGGGGGGGGGGGGGGGGGGGGGGGGGGGGGGGGGGGGGGGGGGGGGGGGGGGGGGGGGGGGGGGGGGGGGGGGGGGGGGGGGGGGGGGGGGGGGGGGGGGGGGGGGGGGGGGGGGGGGGGGGGGGGGGGGGGGGGGGGGGGGGGGGGGGGGGGGGGGGGGGGGGGGGGGGGGGGAGCATGCCTAATAAGTATGTTAAAATGTGCAGCTAGGCGTGTAGCATAGATGCCTCCAAAGATGGGGCCCTTGGTACGGTTTAGACTTAACCGTTTGGCAATAATGCTGCCCATACTAAAAGAGTTATCACCGTATAAACCGTGGTGCAAAATAATAATATCAGGGATACTCAGGTTTCCACAGTTTCCGCGACCAATTAAGCAACGACTAGCAAATAATGCAAAGTAGCGTAAAACAGGAAAATGTATGCTACTGATTCGTGCATCGGAAACCTTCCTTGTTTCCCCTATAGTGATAGTGTCAATAAATCCCTCCACATCATCACGATGTGGTTCTTCTGTCTTGCCCCCGAAAGGGACTAAACAGATCCGACAAAAATCATAAAGTGACATCTCCTTATGCTCATCATATAAATGAAACTCCACTGTAGGTGGCGAGTTCCTAGAATGGAAATGAAATTTTTGCACAAAGGTATTTGTGAGCAAGAGATACTGATTGCATTGGTCGTGGAGGAAAGCGGTAAGGCCTGCAGTCTGAGCCAATTCATGAAAATCTTCATAAATCTCGGCTGCTGGGGGGGGGGGGGGGGGGGGGGGGGGGGGGGGGGGGGGGGGGGGGGGGGGGGGGGGGGGGGGGGGGGGGGGGGGGGGGGGGGGGGGGGGGGGGGGGGGGGGGGGGGGGGGGGGGGGGGGGGGGGGGGGGGGGGGGGGGGGGGGGGGGGGGGGGGGGGGGGGGGGGGGGGGGGGGGGGGGGGGGGGGGGGGGGGGGGGGGGGGGGGGGGGGGGGGGGGGGGGGGGGGGGGGGGGGGGGGGGGGGGGGGGGGGGGGGGGGGGGGGGGGGGGGGGGGGGGGGGGGGGGGGGGGGGGGGGGGGGGGGGGGGGGGGGGGGGGGGGGGGGGGGGGGGGGGGGGGGGGGGGGGGGGGGGGGGGGGGGGGGGGGGGGGGGGGGGGGGGGGGGGGGGGGGGGGGGGGGGGGGGGGGGGGGGGGGGGGGGGGGGGGGGGGGGGGGGGGGGGGGGGGGGGGGGGGGGGGGGGGGGGGGGGGGGGGGGGGGGGGGGGGGGGGGGGGGGGGGGGGGGGGGGGGGGGGGGGGGGGGGGGGGGGGGGGGGGGGGGGGGGGGGGGGGGGGGGGGGGGGGGGGGGGGGGGGGGGGGGGGGGGGGGGGGGGGGGGGGGGGGGGGGGGGGGGGGGGGGGGGGGGGGGGGGGGGGGGGGGGGGGGGGGGGGGGGGGGGGGGGGGGGGGGGGGGGGGGGGGGGGGGGGGGGGGGGGGGGGGGGGGGGGGGGGGGGGGGGGGGGGGGGGGGGGGGGGGGGGGGGGGGGGGGGGGGGGGGGGGGGGGGGGGGGGGGGGGGGGGGGGGGGGGGGGGGGGGGGGGGGGGGGGGGGGGGGGGGGGGGGGGGGGGGGGGGGGGGGGGGGGGGGGGGGGGGGGGGGGGGGGGGGGGGGGGGGGGGGGGGGGGGGGGGGGGGGGGGGGGGGGGGGGGGGGGGGGGGGGGGGGGGGGGGGGGGAAGAATATCATATTTCTTCTTGACAGTAGAAAGAGGAAATTCAAAACCTCCAAATATAATCGATGGAATTTTTCCAATAGAGTTGATACTATGAACTTGAGGTTGTTTCTTCGGAAAGTGTATCGTATGCTCATTACCATTGACATGAAAAGTGACATTGCCTTTAGTGCAATCAATAACAGCCCCTGCAGTATTCAAAAAGGGTCTTCCAAGAATAATAGACATACTATCGTCCTCGGGAATATCAAGAATAACAAAGTCCATTAAAATAGTAACGTTTGCAACTATAACAGGCACATTGTCACAAATACCGACATGTATAGCAGTTGATTTATCAGCCATTTGCAAAGATATTTCAGTAGGTGTCAACTTATTCAAATCAAGTCTACGATATAAAGAGAGAGGCATAACACTAACACCGGCTCCAAGATCACATAAAGCAGTTTTAACATAGTTTCTTTTAATGGAGCATGGTATAGTGGGTACTCCTGGATCTCCAAGTTTCTTTGGTATTCCACCTTAAAAGTATAATTAGCAAGCATGGTGGAAATTTCAGCTTCCGGTATCTTTCTTTTATTTGTAATAATATCTTTCATGTACTTAGCATAAGGATTTGTTTTGAGCATATCAGTTAATCGCATGCGTAAAAAGATAGGTCTAATCATTTCAGCAAAGCGCTCAAAATCCTCATCATCCTTTTTCTTGGATGGTTTGGGAGGAAAAGGCATGGGTTTCTGAACCCAAGGCTCTCTTTCTTTACCATGTTTCCTAGCAACAAAGTATTTCTTATCATAACATTGATTCTTTGATTGTGGGTTATCAAGATCAACAGCAGGTTCGATTTCCATGTCATTATCATTACTAGGTTGAGCATCATTATGAACATTATTATTAACATTATCATTAGTTTCAGGTTCATTACCAGATCGTGTTTCAGCATCAGAAATAGAAATATCATTTGGATTCTCAGGTGTTTCAACAATAGGATCACTAGAAGCATGCAAAGTCCTATCATTTTTCTTTTTCTTCCTTTCAGAAGGACTAGATGCATCTAGGGGGGGGGGGGGGGGGGGGGGGGGGGGGGGGGGGGGGGGGGGGGGGGGGGGGGGGGGGGGGGGGGGGGGGGGGGGGGGGGGGGGGGGGGGGGGGGGGGGGGGGGGGGGGGGGGGGGGGGGGGGGGGGGGGGGGGGGGGGGGGGGGGGGGGGGGGGGGGGGGGGGGGGGGGGGGGGGGGGGGGGGGGGGGGGGGGGGGGGGGGGGGGGGGGGGGGGGGGGGGGGGGGGGGGGGGGGGGGGGGGGGGGGGGGGGGGGGGGGGGGGGGGGGGGGGGGGGGGGGGGGGGGGGGGGGGGGGGGGGGGGGGGGGGGGGGGGGGGGGGGGGGGGGGGGGGGGGGGGGGGGGGGGGGGGGGGGGGGGGGGGGGGGGGGGGGGGGGGGGGGGGGGGGGGGGGGGGGGGGGGGGGGGGGGGGGGGGGGGGGGGGGGGGGGGGGGGGGGGGGGGGGGGGGGGGGGGGGGGGGGGGGGGGGGGGGGGGGGGGGGGGGGGGGGGGGGGGGGGGGGGGGGGGGGGGGGGGGGGGGGGGGGGGGGGGGGGGGGGGGGGGGGGGGGGGGGGGGGGGGGGGGGGGGGGGGGGGGGGGGGGGGGGGGGGGGGGGGGGGGGGGGGGGGGGGGGGGGGGGGGGGGGGGGGGGGGGGGGGGGGGGGGGGGGGGGGGGGGGGGGGGGGGGGGGGGGGGGGGGGGGGGGGGGGGGGGGGGGGGGGGGGGGGGGGGGGGGGGGGGGGGGGGGGGGGGGGGGGGGGGGGGGGGGGGGGGGGGGGGGGGGGGGGGGGGGGGGGGGGGGGGGGGGGGGGGGGGGGGGGGGGGGGGGGGGGGGGGGGGGGGGGGGGGGGGGGGGGGGGGGGGGGGGGGGGGGGGGGGGGGGGGGGGGGGGGGGGGGGGGGGGGGGGGGGGGGGGGGGGGGGGGGGGGGGGGGGGGGGGGGGGGGGGGGGGGGGGGGGGGGGGGGGGGGGGGGGGGGGGGGGGGTAATAAATCATATCCTGTGGACTACGCACACAACCAGGATCAAGAGAATTCAAACCATATCTTAGCATCACCCTTTAATGAGAACGGAAATATTTTAAGAATGTAACAGTAGCGAGTCCTCTCATCTTTAGTGAACAGGGTAGCTATATCATTCAATTTAGTAAGATGTGCCACAACAGTTTCAGATTCATAACCATGAAAAGGATCAGATTCAACCAAAGTAATTATATCAAGATCAACAGAGAATTCATAATCCTTATCAGTAACAAAGATAGGTGAAGTAGCCAAAGCAGGGTCAGGTTTCATTCTATCATTTAGGGATTGCTTACTCCATTTAGCTAATAATTTTTTAAGTTCAGTTCTATTTTTGCAAGCTAGAATGGCTAAAGAAGCATCTTGATCAAATACATAACCCTTAGGAATAGCAAGTGGTTCTTCATCATCACTTTCATCAGTATCATCAGATTCAATATTTTTAATTTCTCTAGCCCTAGCAAGTTGTTCATCAAGAAAAGCACTAAGTGGCACAGTAGTATCAGGCATAGAGGTAGTGGGGGGGGGGGGGGGGGGGGGGGGGGGGGGGGGGGGGGGGGGGGGGGGGGGGGGGGGGGGGGGGGGGGGGGGGGGGGGGGGGGGGGGGGGGGGGGGGGGGGGGGGGGGGGGGGGGGGGGGGGGGGGGGGGGGGGGGGGGGGGGGGGGGGGGGGGGGGGGGGGGGGGGGGGGGGGGGGGGGGGGGGGGGGGGGGGGGGGGGGGGGGGGGGGGGGGGGGGGGGGGGGGGGGGGGGGGGGGGGGGGGGGGGGGGGGGGGGGGGGGGGGGGGGGGGGGGGGGGGGGGGGGGGGGGGGGGGGGGGGGGGGGGGGGGGGGGGGGGGGGGGGGGGGGGGGGGGGGGGGGGGGGGGGGGGGGGGGGGGGGGGGGGGGGGGGGGGGGGGGGGGGGGGGGGGGGGGGGGGGGGGGGGGGGGGGGGGGGGGGGGGGGGGGGGGGGGGGGGGGGGGGGGGGGGGGGGGGGGGGGGGGGGGGGGGGGGGGGGGGGGGGGGGGGGGGGGGGGGGGGGGGGGGGGGGGGGGGGGGGGGGGGGGGGGGGGGGGGGGGGGGGGGGGGGGGGGGGGGGGGGGGGGGGGGGGGGGGGGGGGGGGGGGGGGGGGGGGGGGGGGGGGGGGGGGGGGGGGGGGGGGGGGGGGGGGGGGGGGGGGGGGGGGGGGGGGGGGGGGGGGGGGGGGGGGGGGGGGGGGGGGGGGGGGGGGGGGGGGGGGGGGGGGGGGGGGGGGGGGGGGGGGGGGGGGGGGGGGGGGGGGGGGGGGGGGGGAAATTATAATAAGTTCACAACAATACCTAAAAGTGGTTATTTGCTTTGTTTCACTAACGGATCTCACGAGTTTTCTGTTGAGTTTTGTGTTGTGAAGTTTCCAAGTTTTGGGTGAAGTTTCGATGGACTATGAAATAAGGAGCGGCAAGAGCCTAAGCTTGCGGATTCCCAAGGCACCCCAAGGTAATATTCAAGGACAACCAAGCATCTAAGCTTGGAGATGCCCCGGATGGCATCCCTCTTTTGTCTACAATCCATCGGTAAATTACTTGAGGCTATATTTTTTATACACCACATGATATGTGTTTTGCTTGGAGCATCTTGTATTATACGAGTCTTTGCTTTTTAGTTTGCCACAATCATCCTTGATGTACACACCTTTTGAGAGGGACACACATTAATCATGAGTTTATTAGAATACTCTATGTGCTTCACTTATATCTTTTGAGCTAGGTACTTGCTCTAGTGCTTCACTTGTATATTTTTAGAGCATAGTGACGGTTTTATTTCGAAGAAATTGATGAACTCCCATGCTTCACTTATATTATTTTGAGAGTCTTATAAATAGTTGGCAATTTGCTTGGGTTATGAATTTAGTCCTAATATGATGGGTATTCAAGAGGGATATAATAAAAACTTTCATGAAGATCATTGAATATATGAGAAGTTTCATTCCTTGCATTTGTTTTGAGAAATAAAGATGGTGATATTAGAGTCATGCTAGTGAGTAATTGTGGTTTAGTAAGAATATTTTTGTTAATGTTTGTGATTCCCGAAGCATGTCTCTCGTTATGCGATGAAGTTGGAGCATGATTTATTTTTATTGTCTTCCTTATGAGTGGCGGTCGAGGACGAGCGATGGTCTTTTCCTACCAATCTATCCTCCTAGGATCATGCGTAGTAGTACTTTGCTTCGAGGGCTAAAAAACTTTTGCAATAAGTATGTGAGTTCTTTATGACTAATGTTGAGTACATGGATTATACGCACTCTCACCCTTCCACCATTGCTAGCCTCTTCGGTACCGTGCATTGCCCTTTCTCACCTTGAGAGTTGGTGCAAACTTCTCCGGTGCATCCAAATCCCGTGATATGATACGCTCTTTCACACATAAGCCACCTGGTATCTTCCTCAAAACAGCCACCATACCTACCTATTATGGCATTTCCATAGCCAAGCCGAGATATTGCCATGCAGCTTCCACCATTCCGTTTTATTATGACACATACCATCATTGTCATATTGCTTTGCATGATTATATAGTTGGCATAGTATTTGTGGCTCGGCCACAATTCATAATTTTTATACATGTCACACTAGATCATTGCACATCCCGGTATACCGCCAGAGGCATTCATATAGAGTCATATCTTTGTTCTAGTATCGAGTTATAATTCTTGAGTTGTAAGTGAATAAAAGTGTGATGATCATCATTATTAGAGCATTGTCCCATGTGAGAAAAGGATGATGGATACTATGATTCCCCCACAAGTCGGGATGAGACTCCGGACTTAAATAAATAAAAAGAGGCCAAAGAGCCCCCCCGGGGGGGGGGGCAAAAAAAGAGAGGCCAAAGAGCCCAAAAGAAAAAAAGAGAAAAAAAATAAAAATAAAATAAGAGAAGAAGAGAGAAGGAACAATGTTACTATCCTTTTCCATACTTGTGCTTCAAAGTAGCACCATGTTCTTCATGATAGAGAGTCTCCTATTTTGTCACTTTCATATATTACTAGTGGGAATTTTTCATTATAGAATTTGGCTTGTATATTCCAATGATGGGCTTCCAAAAATGCCCCAGGTCTTCATGAGCAAGCAAG
>JAAAWM010007796.1:0-10223 GCA_036873465.1 Thinopyrum obtusiflorum
TGGTATCATAATTTCACGCACATAGCACGTGCTAAATAGTTGAGAGGGTTACGGAAAAATCTAGATGCACTTCGTGTACAAACTAGACAATATCTTTCAAATTATCACGGTTTCAGACGAAAACTCATCTATTACAAAGGGTTTTCATTTTTTTTACTTATTTTAACTCCAGACTTTTTGTGCGTTCCATATGCACCATTCAAAGCCACATCATCAATTTTCAACCCTTTTCTGACTTCATTTGCTATATTTCATGCATTTAATGATTTTTTTAGCTAAATGACCCTGAAATTGAAAAGCACTACAAATGAACTCTGAAAAGGTTGAAACTTGGAATGATATCATAATTTTAGCCACATATTATGTGCTAAAAACTTGATAGGGTTACAAAAAATTGGATGCACTTCCTGTATAAACTGGACAATCTCTTTAAAAGTTTAAGGGTTTTGGACGAAAACTCATCTAGTACAAAGGGATTTCATTTTTTAACTTATTTTAACTCCAGGCCTATTATGTGTTTAATATGAGCCATTCAAAGCCACATCATCATATTTCAACCCTTTTCTGAATTCATTTCCTTTTTTCATGGATTTAATGATTGTTTTGAGCTAAATGACCCTGAAATTTAAAAGCTCTACAAATAAACTCTGAGAAGGTTGAAACTTGGCATGGTATCATAATTTCAGCCACATAGCATGTGCTAAAAACTTGATAGGGTTACGGGGGGGGGGGGGGGGGGGGGGGGGGGGGGGGGGGGGGGGGGGGGGGGGGGGGGGGGGGGGGGGGGGGGGGGGGGGGGGGGGGGGGGGGGGGGGGGGGGGGGGGGGGGGGGGGGGGGGGGGGGGGGTGTGCATTCAATATGCACCATTCAAAGCCACATCATCAATTTCAAACCCTTTTTTGAATTCATTTCCATTTTTCATGTATTTAATGATTTTTTTGAGCTAAATGACCGTGAAATTGAAAAGCACTACAAATGAGCTCTGAAAAGGTTGAAACTTGGCATGGTATCATAATCTCACCCACATAGCATGTGCTAAAAAGTTGAGAGGGTTACGGCAGCAACTGGATACACTTCGGGTAAAAACTGGACAATCTTATTCAAAGTATTAGGGTTTCGGTCGAAAACTCATCTATTACAAAGGGATTTCATTTTTTAACTTATTTTAACTCCAGGTTTTTTTTTGCGTTCAATATGCACCATTCAAAGCCACATCATCAATTTCAAACCCTTTTCTGAATTCATTTCCTTTTTTCATGAATTTAATGATTTTTTGAGCTAAATGACCGTGAAATTGAAAAGCACTACAAGTGAGCTCTGAAAAGGTTGAAACTTGGCATGGTATAATAATTTGACCCACGTAGCATGTGCTAAAAAGTTGAGAGGGTTACGGTGAAAACTAGATGCACTTCATGTACAAACTGGGCAATCTCTTTCAAAGTATCACGGTTTCGAACGAAAACTCATCTATTACAAAGGAATTTCATTTTTTAACTCATTTTAACTCCAGACTTTGTGTGCGTTCAATATGCACCATTCAAAGCACATCATCTATTTTCAACCTTTTCTGATTTCATTTGCTATTTTTCTTGCATTTAATGATTTTTTGAGGTAAATGACCCTGAAATTAAAAATCACTATGAACTCTGAAAAGATTGAAACTTGGCATGGTATCATAATTCCACCCACATAGCATGTGCTAGAGAGTTGAGAGGGTTACGGCAAAAACTGAATGCACTTCATGTGCAAACTTGACAATCTCTTTCAAAGTATCGGGGTTTCGGACGAAAACTCATCGGGGGGGGGGGGGGGGGGGGGGGGGGGGGGGGGGGGGGGGGGGGGGGGGGGGGGGGGGGGGGGGGGGGGGGGGGGGGGGGGGGGGGGGGGGGGGGGGGGGGGGGGGTTTCCAGACTTCATTTGCTATTTTTCATGCATTTAATGATTTTTTGAGCTAAATGACCCTGAAATTGAAAAACACTACAAATGGACTCTAAAGAGGTTAAAACTACACATGGTATCATAATTTCACCCACATATCATGTGCTAAAAAGTTGAGAGGGTTACGGCAAAAACTGGATGCACTTCGTGTACAAACTTGACAATCTCTTTCAAAGTATCAGGGTTTTGGATGAAAACTCATCTATTACAAAGGGATCTCATTTTTTTAACTTATTTTAGCTCCAGACTTTGTGTGCGTTCAATATGCACCATTCAAAGCCGCATCATTAATTTTCAAACCTTTTCTGACTTCATTTCCTTTTTTTCATGTATTTAATGATTTTTTTGAACTAAATGACCGTGAAATTGAAAAGGGGGGGGGGGGGGGGGGGGGGGGGGGGGGGGGGGGGGGGGGGGGGGGGGGGGGGGTGCTTAGAAGTTGAGAGGGTTACGGCAAAAACTGGATGCACTTCGTGTACAAAATGGACAATCTCTTTCAAAGTATCAAGGTTTTGGACGAAAACTCATTTATTACAAAGGGATTTCATTTTTTAACTTATTTAAACTCCAGACTTTTTGTGCATTCAATATGCACCATTCAAACCCATATCATCAATTTTCAACCCTTTTCTGAGTTCATTTGATGTTTTTCATGCATTTAATGATTTTTTGAGCTAAATGACCCTGAAATTGAAAAGCACTACAAACGAACTCTGAAAAGGTTGAAACTTGGCATGGTATGATAATTTCACCCACATAGCATATGCTAAGAATTTGAGAGGATTACAGCAAAAACTGGACGCACTTCGTGTACAAATTGGACAATCTCTTTCAAAGTATCAAGGTTTCAGACGAAAACTCATCTATTACAAAGGGATTTCATTTTTAACTTATTTTAACTCCAGAATTTTTGTGTGTTCAATATGCACCATTCAAAGCCACATTATCAATTTTCAACCATTTTCTGACTTCATTTGCTATTTGTCATGCATTTATTGATTTTTTGAGCTAAATGACCCTGAAATAGAAAAGCACTACAAATGACCTCTAAAAAGGTTGAAACTTTGCATTGTATCATAATTTCACGCACATAGCATGTGCTAAGAAGTTGAGATGGTGACGGCAAAAACCGGATGCACTTCGTGTACAAACTGGACAATCTCTTTCAAAGTATCAGGGTTTCAGACGAAAACTCATCTATTACAAAGGGATTTCATTTTTTATCTTATTTTAACTCCATACCTTTTGTGCGGTCAATATGCACCGTGCAAAGCCACATCATCAATTTTCAACCCTTTTCTGACTTCATTTGCTATTTTTCATGCATTTAATGAATTGTTTTGAGCTAAATGACCCCGATATTGAAAAGCACTACAAATGAACTCTAAAAAGGTTGAAACTTGACATGGTATCATAATTTCACCCACATAGCACATGCTAAATAGTTGAGAGGGTTACGACAAACACTGGATGCACTTCCTGGACAAACTGGACAATCTCTTTCAAAGTATCAGGGTTTCGGACGAAAACTCATCTATTACAAAGTGCTTTCATTTTTAACTTATTTTAACTCCATACCTTTTGTGCATTCAATGTGCACCATTCAAAGCCACATCATAATTTTTCAACCCTTTTCTGACTTCATTTGCTTTTTGTCCTGCATTTAATGATTTTTTTGAGCTAAATGACCCTAAAATTGAAAAGCACTACAAATGAGCTCTGAAAAGGTTGAAACTTGGCATTGTATCATAATTTCACCCATATAGCATGTGCTAAGAAGTTGAGAGGATTACGGAAAAAACTGGATGCACTTCGTGTACAAATTGGACAATCTCTTTCAAAGTATTAGGGTTTCGGAGGAAAACTCATTTATTACAAATGGATTTCATTTTTTAACTTATTTTAACTCCAGAATTTTTGTGCGTTCAATATGCACCATTCAAAGCCACATCATCAATTTTCAACCCTTTTCTGACTTCATTTGCTATTTTTCATGCATTTAATGATTTTTTGAGCTAAATGACCCTGAAATAGAAAAGCACTGCAAATGACCTCTAAAAAGTTTGAAACTTGGCATGGTATCATAATTTCACGCACATAGCATGTGCTAAGAAGTTGAGATGGTGACGGCAAAAACCGGACGCACTTCGTGTACAAACTGGACAATCTATTTCATAGTATCAGGGTTTCGGACGAAAACACATCTATTACAAAGGGATTTCATTTTTTTAACTTATTTTAACTCCAGAATTTTTGTGCGTTCAATATGCAGCATTCAAAGCAACATCTTCAATTTTCAACCATTTCCCGACTTCATTTGCTATTTTTCATTCATTTAATGATTTTTTTGAGCTAAATGACCCCGATATTGAAAAGCACTACAAATGAACTCTGAAGAGGTTGAATCTTGGCATGGTATCATAATTTCACCCACATAGCATGTCCTAAACACTTGAGAGGGTTACGAGAAACACTGGATGCACTTCGTGTACAAACTGGACAATCTCTTTCAAAGTATCAGGGTTTCGGACGAAAACTCATCTATTACAAAGTGCTTTCATTTTTAACTTATTTTAACTCCATACCTTTTGTGCGTTAAATATGCACCATTCAAAGTCACATCATAATTTTTCAACCCTTTTCTGACTTAATTTGCTATTTGTCTTGCATTTAATGATTTTTTTGAGCTAAATGACCCTGAAATTGAAAAGCACTACAAATGAGCTCTGAAAAGGTTGAAACTTGGCATGGTATCATAATTTCACCCACATAGCATGTGCTTAGAAGTTGAGAGGGTTACGGCTAAAACTGGATGCACTTCGTGTACAAACTGGACAATCTCTTTCAAAGTATCACGGTTTCGGACGAAAACTCATCTATTACAAAGATATTTCATTTTTTACTTATTTTAACTCCATACCTTTTGTGCGTTCAATATGCACCATTCAAAGCCACATCATCAATTTTCAACCCTTTTCTGACTTCATTTGGTATTTTTCATGCATTTAATGATTTTTTGAGCTAAATGACCCTGAAATTGAAAAGCACTACAAACGAACTTTGAAAAGGTTGAAACTTCGCATTGTATCATAATTTCACCCACATAGCATGTGCTAAGAAGTTGAGAGGATTACGGCAAAAACTGGATGCACTTCGTGTACAAATTGGACAATCTCTTTCAAAGTATTAGAGTTTCGGAGGAAAACTCATTTATTACAAATGGATTTCATTTTTTAACTAATTTTAACTCCAAAAATTTTGTGCGTTCAATATGCACCATTCAAAGCCACATCATCAATTTTTAACCATTTCCCGACTTCATTTGCTCTTTTTCATTCATTTAAAGATTTTTTTGAGCTAAATGACCCCGATATTGAATAGCACTACAAATGAACTCTGAAAAGGATGAATTTGGCATGGTATCATAATTTCACCCACATAGCATGTGCTAAACAGTTGAGAGGGTTACCGCAAAAACTGGATGCACTTCGTGTACAAACTGGACAATCTATTTCAAAGTATCAGGGTTTCGGACGAAAACTCATCTATTACAAAGGGATTTCATTTTTTAACTTATTTTAACTCCAGAATTTTTGTGTGTTTAATATGCAGCATTCAAAGCAACATCATCGATTTTCAACCCTTTCCCGACTTCATTTGCTATTTTTCATTCATTTAATGATTTTTTGAGCTAAATGACCCCGATATTGAAAAGCACTCCAAATGAACTCTGAAAAGGTTGAAACTTGGCATGGTATCATAATTTCACACACATAGCATGTCCTAAACACTTGAGAGGGTTATGACAAAAACTGGATGCACTTCCTGTACAATCTATTTCAAAGTATCAGGGTTTCAAACGAAAACTTATCTATTACAAAGGGATTTCATTTTTTAACTTATTTTAACTCCATACCTTTTGTGCGTTCAATATGCACAATTCAAAGCCACATCATCAATTTTGAACCCTTTTCTAACTTCAATTGTTATTTTTCATGCATTTAATGATTTTTTGAGCTAAATGACCCTGAAATTGAAAAGCACTTCAAATGAGATCTGAAAAGGCTGAAACTTGGCTTGGTATCATAATTTCACCCACATAGCATGTGGGGGGGGGGGGGGGGGGGGGGGGGGGGGGGGGGGGGGGGGGGGGGGGGGGGGGGGGGGGGGGGGGGGGGGGGGGGGGGGGGGGGGGGGGGGGGGGGGGGGGGGGGGGGGGGGGGGGGGGGGGGGGGGGGGGGGGGGGGGGGGGGGGGGGGGGGGGGGGGGGGGGGGGGGGGGGGGGGGGGGGGGGGGGGGGGGGGGGGGGGGGGGGGGGGGGGGGGGGGGGGGGGGGGGGGGGGGGGGGGGGGGGGGGGGGGGGGGGGGGGGGGGGGGGGGGGGGGGGGGGGGGGGGGGGGGGGGGGGGGGGGGGGGGGGGGGGGGGGGGGGGGGGGGGGGGGGGGGGGGGGGGGGGGGGGGGGGGGGGGGGGGGGGGGGGGGGGGGGGGGGGGGGGGGGGGGGGGGGGGGGGGGGGGGGGGGGGGGGGGGGGGGGGGGGGGGGGATTGTCTAGTTTGTACATGAAGTGCATCCAGTTTTTGCCGTAACCCTCTCAACCTTGTAGCACGTCCTATGTGGGTGAAATTATGATACCATGCCAAGTTTAAACCTTTTCAGTGCTCATTTGTAGGGCTTTTCAATTTCACGGTCATTTAGTTCAAAAAAATCATTAAATACATGAAAAAAGGAAATGAAGTCAGAAAAGGGTTGAAAATTGATGATGTGGCTTTGAATGGTGCATATTGAACGCACAAAAAGTCTGGAGTTAAAAAAAGTTAATAAATGAAATCCCTTTGTAATAGATGAGTTTTCGTCCGAAACCCTAATACTTTGAATAAGATTGTCCAGTTTTTACACGAAGTGTATCCAGTTGCTTCCGTAACCCTCTCAACTTTTTAGCACATGCTATGTGGGTGAGATGATGATACCATGCCAAGTTTCAACCTTTTCAGAGCTCATTTGTAGTGCTTTTCAATTTCACGGTCATTTAGCTCAAAAAAATCATTAAATACCTGAAAAATGGAAATGACTTCAGAAAAGGGTTTGAAATTGATGATGTGGCTTTGAATGGTGCATATTGAACGCACAAAAAGTCTGGAGTTAAAATAAGATAGAAAATGAAATCCCTTTGCAATAGATGAGTTTTCGTGCGAAACCCTAATACTTTGAAAGAGATTGTTCACTTTGTACACGAAGTGCCTCCAGTTTTTGCCGTAACCCTCCCAACTATTTAGCACATGCTATGTGGGTGAAATTATAATACCATGCCAAGTTTCAACCTTTTCAGAGCTCATTTCTAGTGCTTTTCAATTTCAGGGTCATTTACCGCAAAATAATTATTAAATGCATGAAAAATAGCAAATGAAGTCAGAAAAGGGTTGTAAATTGATGATGTGCCTTTGAATGGTGCATATTGAATGCACAAAAAGTCTAGAGTGACAATAAGTTAAAAAATGAAGTCCCTTTGTAATAGATGAGTTTTCGTCAGAAACCGTGATACTTTGAAAGTGATTGTCTTGTTTGTACATGAAGTGCATCCAGTTTTTGCCGTAACCCTCTCAACTTTGTAGCACATGCTATGTGGGTGAAATTATGATACCATGCCAAGTTTAAACCTTTTCAGTGCTCATTTGTAGTGCTTTTCAATTTCACGGACATTAGGTTCAAAAAAATCATTAAATACATTAAAAAAGGAAATGAAGTCAGAAAAGGGTTGAAAATTGATGATGTGGCTTTGAATGGTGCATATTGAACGCACAAAAAGTCTGAGGTTAAAATATGTTAAAAAATGAAATCCCTTTGTAATAGATGAGTTTTCGTCCGAAACCTTAATACTTTCAAGGAGATTGTCCAGTTTGTACACGAAGTGCATCCAGTTTTTGCCGTAACCCTCTCAACTTTTAGTACATGCTATGTGGGTGAGATTATGATACCATGCCAAGTTTTAACCTTTTAAGAGCTCATTTGTGGTGCTTTTCAATTTCACGGTCATATAGCTCAAAAAATCATTAAATACATGAAATAAGGAAATGGATTCAGAAAAGGGTTTGAAATTGATGATGTGGCTTTGAATGGTGCATATTGAACGCACACAAAGTCTGGAGTTAAAATAAGTTAAAAAATGAAATCCTTTGTAATAGATGATTTTTTGTGCGAAACCCTAATACTTTGAAAGAGACTGTTCACTTTGTACACGAAGTGCATCCAGTTTTTGCCGTAACCCTCCCAACTATTTAGCACATGCTATGTGGGTAAAATTATAATACCATGCCAAGTTTCAACCTTTTCAGAGCTCCTTTCTAGTGCTTTTCAATTTCAGGGTCATTTACCTCAAAACAATTATTAAATGCAAGAAAAATAGCAAATGAAGTCAGAAAAGGGTTGTAAATTGATGATGCGCCTTTGAATGGTGCATATTGAATACACAAAAAGTCTAGAGTGACAATAAGTTAAAAAATGAAGTCCCTTTGTAATAGATGAGTTTTCGTCAGAAACCGTGATACTTTGAAAGTGATTGTCTAGTTTGTACATGAAGTGCATCCAGTTTTTGCCGTAACCCTCTCAACTTTGTAGCACATGCTATGTGGGAGAAATTATGATACCATGCCAAGTTTAAACCTTTTGGGGGGGGGGGGGGGGGGGGGGGGGGGGGGGGGGGGGGGGGGGGGGGGGGGGGGGGGGGGGGGGGGGGGGGGGGGGGGGGGGGGGGGGGGGGGGGGGGGGGGGGGGGGGGGGGGGGGGGGGGGGGGGGGGGGGGGGGGGGGGGGGGGGGGGGGGGGGGGGGGGGGGGGGGGGGGGGGGGGGGGGGGGGGGGGGGGGGGGGGGGGGGGGGGGGGGGGGGGGGGGGGGGGGGGGGGGGGGGGGGGGGGGGGGGGGGGGGGGGGGGGGGGGGGGGGGGGGGGGGGGGGGGGGGGGGGGGGGGGGGGGGGGGGGGGGGGGGGGGGGGGGGGGGGGGGGGGGGGGGGGGGGGGGGGGGGGGGGGGGGGGGGGGGGGGGGGGGGGGGGGGGGGGGGGGGGGGGGGGGGGGGGGGGGGGGGGGGGGGGGGGGGGGGGGGGGGGGGGGGGGGGGGGGGGGGGGGGGGGGGGGGGGGGGGGGGGGGGGGGGGGGGGGGGGGGGGGGGGGGGGGGGGGGGGGGGGGGGGGGGGGGGGGGGGGGGGGGGGGGGGGGGGGGGGGGGGGGGGGGGGGGGGGGGGGGGGGGGGGGGGGGGGGGGGGGGGGGGGGGGGGGGGGGGGGGGGGGGGGGGGGGGGGGGGGGGGGGGGGGGGGGGGGGGGGGGGGGGGGGGGGGGGGGGGGGGGGGGGGGGGGGGGGGGGGGGGGGGGGGGGGGGGGGGGGGGGGGGGGGGGGGGGGGGGGGGGGGGGGGGGGGGGGGGGGGGGGGGGGGGGGGGGGGGGGGGGGGGGGGGGGGGGGGGGGGGGGGGGGGGGGGGGGGGGGGGGGGGGGGGGGGGGGGGGGGGGGGGGGGGGGGGGGGGGGGGGGGGGGGGGGGGGGGGGGGGGGGGGGGGGGGGGGGGGGGGGGGGGGGGGGGGGGGGGGGGGGGGGGGGGGGGGGGGGGGGGGGGGGGGGGGGGGGGGGGGGGGGGGGGGGGGGGGGGGGGGGGGGGGGGGGGGGGGGGGGGGGGGGGGGGGGGGGGGGGGGGGGGGGGGGGGGGGGGGGGGGGGGGGGGGGGGGGGGGGGGGTTTTTCATGTATTTAATGAGTTTTTTGAACTAAATGACCGTGAAATTGAAAAGCACCACAAATGAGCTCTGAAAATGTTGAAACTTGGCATGGTATCATAATCTCACCCACATAGCATGTACTAAAAGTTGAGATGATTACAGCAAAAACTGGATGCACTTCATGTACAAACTAGACAATCTCCTTCAAAGTATTAGGGTTTCGGACGAAAACTCATCTATTACAAAGGGATTTTATTTTTTAACTTATGTTAACTCCAGACTTTTTGTGCGTTCAATATGCACCATTCAAAGCCACATCATCAATTTTCAACCCTTTTCTGACTTCATTTCCTTTTTTCATGTATTTAATGATTTTTTTGAACTAAATGACCGTGAAATTGAAAAGCACTACAAATGAGCACTGAAAAGGTTTAAACTTGGCATGGTATCATAATTTCACCCACATATCATGTGCTACAAAGTTGAGAGGGTTACGGCAAAAACTGGATGCACTTCATGTACAAACTAGACAATCACTTTCAAAGTATCTTGGTTTCTGACGAAAACTCATCTATTACAAAGGG
>JAAAWM010007797.1:0-10224 GCA_036873465.1 Thinopyrum obtusiflorum
AAAAAACTTAACATCCTGTAAAAGATGAAAATATCTTACCTCACCAGCAGGACGCTGCGAGCTGAATCCGCGGTCTTCGGAGGCGGATGTGGGAGCCTCGGCGCCTTTGGTTAGCCCCTTCCAGACATCTTCGTACGTCGTGTCGAAGAGCCTGCTTAGAGCTCGGTGCTGCATCGGGTTGAACTCCCACAAATTGAAGTCCCGTTCTTGACACGGAAGGATCCGGCGGACGAGCATGACCTGGACTACGTTTACAAGCTTGAGCTGCTTGTTCACCAGGGACTGGATGCATTTTTGCACTCCGGTCACCTCTTCTTCATCGCCCCACGACAAGCCCGTCTCCTTCCAGGACGTGAGCTGCGTAGGTGGTCCGGATCGGAATTCAGGGGCTGCGATCCACTTCGGATCGCGTGGCTCGGTGATGTAAAACCACCCTGACTGCCACCCTTCAAGGTCTCCACAAAGGAGCCCTCGAGCCATAGGACGTTGGCTATTTTGCCCGCCATGGCACCTCCGCACTCCGCCTGGTTGCCGCGCACCACCTTTGGCTTGACGTTGAAGGTCTTGAGCCAGAGGCCGAAATGGGGGCGGATGCAGAGGAAAGCCTCGCACACAATGATAAACGCCTAGATATTGAGGATGAAGTTCGGGGCCAGATCGTGGAAATCTAGGCCATAGTAGAACATGAGTGTCGGTGTCAAAACCGGCGGATCTCGGGTAGGGGGTCCCGAACTATGCGTCTAGGCCGGATGGTAACAGGAGACAGGGGACACTTTGTTTTACCCAGGTTCGGGCCCTCCTTCACGGGAGAAGTGCATCTCAGACTCGTCGGACGACGAGTCCGACACCACCATATGCCGGGAACTCTTTCGAGTCCCCGTGGCCTTCTTCTCCGGCACCACATAAGGTGCCGGAACCAGCAGCTTCACTAGGAGAGCAGGGGCTGGGTCTTCGGGCAAGGGAGCCGGACAGTTAATCAGTCCGGACTTCGCCTGCCAATCCCGTCAAAGGTGAGGGAGTTTAGATCCCGCATAGAGTCAAACTGTGAAAAAACTTAACATCCTGTAAAAGATGAAAATATCTTACCTCACCAGCAGGACGCTGCGAGCTGAATCCGCGGTCTTCGGAGGCGGATGTGGGAGCCTCGGGGGGGGGGGGGGGGGGGGGGGGGGGGGGGGGGGGGGGGGGGGGGGGGGGGGGGGGGGGGGGGGGGGGGGGGGGGGGGGGGGGGGGGGGGGGGGGGGGGGGGGGGGGGGGGGGGGGGGGGGGGGGGGGGGGGGGGGGGGGGGGGGGGGGGGGGGGGGGGGGGGGGGGGGGGGGGGGGGGGGGGGGGGGGGGGGGGGGGGGGGGGGGGGGGGGGGGGGGGGGGGGGGGGGGGGGGGGGGGGGGGGGGGGGGGGGGGGGGGGGGGGGGGGGGGGGGGGGGGGGGGGGGGGGGGGGGGGGGGGGGGGGGGGGGGGGGGGGGGGGGGGGGGGGGGGGGGGGGGGGGGGGGGGGGGGGGGGGGGGGGGGGGGGGGGGGGGGGGGGGGGGGGGGGGGGGGGGGGGGGGGGGGGGGGGGGGGGGGGGGGGGGGGGGGGGGGGGGGGGGGGGGGGGGGGGGGGGGGGGGGGGGGGGGGGGGGGGGGGGGGGGGGGGGGGGGGGGGGGGGGGGGGGGGGGGGGGGGGGGGGGGGGGGGGGGGGGGGGGGGGGGGGGGGGGGGGGGGGGGGGGGGGGGGGGGGGGGGGGGGGGGGGGGGGGGGGGGGGGGGGGGGGGGGGGGGGGGGGGGGGGGGGGGGGGGGGGGGGGGGGGGGGGGGGGGGGGGGGGGGGGGGGGGGGGGGGGGGGGGGGGGGGGGGGGGGGGGGGGGGGGGGGGGGGGGGGGGGGGGGGGGGGGGGGGGGGGGGGGGGGGGGGGGGGGGGGGGGGGGGGGGGGGGGGGGGGGGGGGGGGGGGGGGGGGGGGGGGGGGGGGGGGGGGGGGGGGGGGGGGGGGGGGGGGGGGGGGGGGGGGGGGGGGGGGGGGGGGGGGGGGGGGGGGGGGGGGGGGGGGGGGGGGGGGGGGGGGGGGGGGGGGGGGGGGGGGGGGGGGGGGGGGGGGGGGGGGGGGGGGGGGGGGGGGGGGGGGGGGGGGGGGGGGGGGGGGGGGGGGGGGGGGGGGGGGGGGGGGGGGGGGGGGGGGGGGGGGGGGGGGGGGGGGGGGGGGGGGGGGGGGGGGGGGGGGGGGGGGGGGGGGGGGGGGGGGGGGGGGGGGGGGGGGGGGGGGGGGGGGGGGGGGGGGGGGGGGGGGGGGGGGGGGGGGGGGGGGGGGGGGGGGGGGGGGGGGGGGGGGGGGGGGGGGGGGGGGGGGGGGGGGGGGGGGGGGGGGGGGGGGGGGGGGGGGGGGGGGGGGGGGGGGGGGGGGGGGGGGGGGGGGGGGGGGGGGGGGGGGGGGGGGGGGGGGGGGGGGGGGGGGGGGGGGGGGGGGGGGGGGGGGGGGGGGGGGGGGGGGGGGGGGGGGGGGGGGGGGGGGGGGGGGGGGGGGGGGGGGGGGGGGGGGGGGGGGGGGGGGGGGGGGGGGGGGGGGGGGGGGGGGGGGGGGGGGGGGGGGGGGGGGGGGGGGGGGGGGGGGGGGGGGGGGGGGGGGGGGGGGGGGGGGGGGGGGGGGGGGGGGGGGGGGGGGGGGGGGGGGGGGGGGGGGGGGGGGGGGGGGGGGGGGGGGGGGGGGGGGGGGGGGGGGGGGGGGGGGGGGGGGGGGGGGGGGGGGGGGGGGGGGGGGGGGGGGGGGGGGGGGGGGGGGGGGGGGGGGGGGGGGGGGGGGGGGGGGGGGGGGGGGGGGGGGGGGGGGGGGGGGGGGGGGGGGGGGGGGGGGGGGGGGGGGGGGGGGGGGGGGGGGGGGGGGGGGGGGGGGGGGGGGGGGGGGGGGGGGGGGGGGGGGGGGGGGGGGGGGGGGGGGGGGGGGGGGGGGGGGGGGGGGGGGGGGGGGGGGGGGGGGGGGGGGGGGGGGGGGGGGGGGGGGGGGGGGGGGGGGGGGGGGGGGGGGGGGGGGGGGGGGGGGGGGGGGGGGGGGGGGGGGGGGGGGGGGGGGGGGGGGGGGGGGGGGGGGGGGGGGGGGGGGGGGGGGGGGGGGGGGGGGGGGGGGGGGGGGGGGGGGGGGGGGGGGGGGGGGGGGGGGGGGGGGGGGGGGGGGGGGGGGGGGGGGGGGGGGGGGGGGGGGGGGGGGGGGGGGGGGGGGGGGGGGGGGGGGGGGGGGGGGGGGGGGGGGGGGGGGGGGGGGGGGGGGGGGGGGGGGGGGGGGGGGGGGGGGGGGGGGGGGGGGGGGGGGGGGGGGGGGGGGGGGGGGGGGGGGGGGGGGGGGGGGGGGGGGGGGGGGGGGGGGGGGGGGGGGGGGGGGGGGGGGGGGGGGGGGGGGGGGGGGGGGGGGGGGGGGGGGGGGGGGGGGGGGGGGGGGGGGGGGGGGGGGGGGGGGGGGGGGGGGGGGGGGGGGGGGGGGGGGGGGGGGGGGGGGGGGGGGGGGGGGGGGGGGGGGGGGGGGGGGGGGGGGGGGGGGGGGGGGGGGGGGGGGGGGGGGGGGGGGGGGGGGGGGGGGGGGGGGGGGGGGGGGGGGGGGGGGGGGGGGGGGGGGGGGGGGGGGGGGGGGGGGGGGGGGGGGGGGGGGGGGGGGGGGGGGGGGGGGGGGGGGGGGGGGGGGGGGGGGGGGGGGGGGGGGGGGGGGGGGGGGGGGGGGGGGGGGGGGGGGGGGGGGGGGGGGGGGGGGGGGGGGGGGGGGGGGGGGGGGGGGGGGGGGGGGGGGGGGGGGGGGGGGGGGGGGGGGGGGGGGGGGGGGGGGGGGGGGGGGGGGGGGGGGGGGGGGGGGGGGGGGGGGGGGGGGGGGGGGGGGGGGGGGGGGGGGGGGGGGGGGGGGGGGGGGGGGGGGGGGGGGGGGGGGGGGGGGGGGGGGGGGGGGGGGGGGGGGGGGGGGGGGGGGGGGGGGGGGGGGGGGGGGGGGGGGGGGGGGGGGGGGGGGGGGGGGGGGGGGGGGGGGGGGGGGGGGGGGGGGGGGGGGGGGGGGGGGGGGGGGGGGGGGGGGGGGGGGGGGGGGGGGGGGGGGGGGGGGGGGGGGGGCTAGGCAGGTGGGGACGCACAACCGCATCCGCCCATATAAGGGGACAAGGATCCACCTTTTTACCTACGCCTTCTTCCTCCTTTGCCTATCCAGGGGGGGGGGGGGGGGGGGGGGGGGGGGGGGGGGGGGGGGGGGGGGGGGGGGGGGGGGGGGGGGGGGGGACGGAGGGTAAAGTCAAGAAGCTAAGGAAGGCCGGATACCTGTCCAAGGACATCGCGCACCGGCTTCCCGAAGAGGGGCAGCTTCTCCCCACCCCAAGGCCCCATGAGAGGGTAGTATTTCTCCCCCACTTCCTCCGCGGACTGGGTTTTCCACTCCACCCATTTGTCCGGGGGCTCATGTTCTACTACGGCCTGGATTTCCACGATCTGGCCCCGAACTTCATCCTCAACATCTCGGCGTTTATCGTCGTGTGCGAGGCTTTCCTCCGCGTCCGCCCTCATTTCGGCCTCTGGCTCAAGACCTTCAACGTCAAGCCCAAGGTGGTGCGCGGCAGCCAGGCGGAGTGCGGAGGCGCCATGGCGGGCAAGATGGCCAACGTCCTATGGTTCGAGGGCTCTTTTGTGGAGACCCTAAAGGGGTGGCAATCCGGGTGGTTTTACATCACCGAGCCACGCGATCCGAAATGGATCGCAGCCCCCGGGGGGGGGGGGGGGGGGGGGGGGGGGGGGGGGGGGGGGGGGGGGGGGGGGGGCCTGTCGTGGGGTGACGAAAAAGAGGTGACCGGATTGCAAACATGCATCCAGTCCCTGGTGAACAAGCCAATCCGGCTTGTTAATGTAATCCAGGTTATGCTCGTCCGCCGGATCCTCCCGTGCCAACAACGGGATTTTAATCTGTGGGAGTTCGACCCGGCGCAGCACCAAACCCTTAGCAGGCTCTTCGACACGACGTACGAAGATGCCTGGAAGGTGCTATTCAAGGGCGCCGAGGCTCCCGCATCCGCTTCCGAGGACCGCGGATACAGCTCGCAGCGTCACGCTAGCGAGGTAAGCTATCTTCACCTTTTACAGGATGTTAAGCTTTTTTCATAGTTTGACTCTATGCGGGATCTAAACTCCCTTACCTTTGACAGGCTTGGCGGGCGATATCCGGACCGATTAACTGTCCGGCTCCGCTGCCCGAAGACCCAGCCCCAGCTCTACTAGTGAAGCTGCTGGTTCCGGCGCCTTATGTGGTGCCGGAGAAGAAGGCCAAGAAGAAGAAGACCACGGGGACTCGAAAGAGTGCCGGGGGGGGGGGGGGGGGGGGGGGGGGGGGGGGGGGGGGGGGGGGGGGGGGGGGGGGGGGGGGGGGGGGGGGGGGGGGGGGGGGGGGGGGGGGGGGGGGGGGGGGGGGGGGGGGGGGGGGGGGGGGGGGGGGGGGGGGGGGGGGGGGGGGGGGGGGGGGGGGGGGGGGGGGGGGGGGGGGGGGGGGGGGGGGGGGGGGGGGGGGGGGGGGGGGGGGGGGGGGGGGGGGGGGGGGGGGGGGGGGGGGGGGGGGGGGGGGGGGGGGGGGGGGGGGGGGGGGGGGGGGGGGGGGGGGGGGGGGGGGGGGGGGGGGGGGGGGGGGGGGGGGGGGGGGGGGGGGGGGGGGGGGGGGGGGGGGGGGGGGGGGGGGGGGGGGGGGGGGGGGGGGGGGGGGGGGGGGGGGGGGGGGGGGGGGGGGGGGGGGGGGGGGGGGGGGGGGGGGGGGGGGGGGGGGGGGGGGGGGGGGGGGGGGGGGGGGGGGGGGGGGGGGGGGGGGGGGGGGGGGGGGGGGGGGGGGGGGGGGGGGGGGGGGGGGGGGGGGGGGGGGGGGGGGGGGGGGGGGGGGGGGGGGGGGGGGGGGGGGGGGGGGGGGGGGGGGGGGGGGGGGGGGGGGGGGGGGGGGGGGGGGGGGGGGGGGGGGGGGGGGGGGGGGGGGGGGGGGGGGGGGGGGGGGGGGGGGGGGGGGGGGGGGGGGGGGGGGGGGGGGGGGGGTCGCCAACTATTGCTTCTACGACTATCGCTACCGCTTAGTGATAAAGTAAAGAATTACAGGGCGATTGCATTTCATACAATAAAGCGGCAACCATATGGCTCCTGCCAGTTGCCGATAACTTGGTTACAAAACATGATCATCTCATACAATAAAATATAGCATCATGCCTTGACCATATCACATCACAACATGCCCTGCAAAAACAAGTTAGACGTCCTCTACTTTGTTGTTGCAAGTTTTACGTGGCTGCTACGGGCTGAGCAAGAACCGTTCTTACCTACGCATCAAAACCACAACAATAGTTCGTCAAGTTAGTGCTGTTTTAACCTTCTCAAGGACCGGGCGTAGCCACACTCGGTTCAACTAAAGTTGGAGAAACTGACACCCGCCAGCCACCTGTGTGCAAAGCACGTCGGTAGAACCAGTCTCGCGTAAGCGTACGCGTAATGTCGGTCTGGGCCGCTTCATCCAACAATACCGTCGAACCAAAGTATGACATGCTGGTAAGCAGTATGACTTGTATCGCCCATAACTCACTTATGTTCTACTCGTGCATATAACATCTACGCATAAAACCAGGCTCGGATGCCACTGTTGGGGAACGTAGTAATTTCAAAAAAAATCCTACGCACACGCAAGATCATGGTGATGCATAGCAATGAGAGGGGAGAGTGTGTCCATGTACCCTCGTAGACCGAAAGCGGAAGCGTTAGCACAACGCGGTTGATGTAGTCGTACGTCTTCATGATCCGACCGATCAAGTACTGAACGTACGGCACCTCCGAGTTCAGCACACGTTCAACTCGATGACGTCCCTCGAACTCCGATCCAGCCGAGCTTTGAGGGAGAGTTTCGTCAGCACGACGGCGTGGTGACGATGATGATGTTCTACCGACGCAGGGCATCGCCTAAGCACCGCTACGATATTATCGAGGTGGATTATGGTGGAGGGGGGCAGGGGGGGGGGGGGGGGGGGGGGGGGGGGGGGGGGGGGGGGGGGGGGGGGGGGGGGGGGGGGGGGGGGGGGGGGGGGGGGGGGGGGGGGGGGGGGGGGGGGGGGGGGGGGGGGGGGGGGGGGGGGGGGGGGGGGGGGGGGGGGGGGGGGGGGGGGGGGGGGGGGGGGGGGGGGGGGGGGGGGGGGGGGGGGGGGGGGGGGGGGGGGGGGGGGGGGGGGGGGGGGGGGGGGGGGGGGGGGGGGGGGGGGGGGGGGGGGGGGGGGGGGGGGGGGGGGGGGGGGGGGGGGGGGGGGGGGGGGGGGGGGGGGGGGGGGGGGGGGGGGGGGGGGGGGGGGGGGGGGGGGGGGGGGGGGGGGGGGGGGGGGGGGGGGGGGGGGGGGGGGGGGGGGGGGGGGGGGGGGGGGGGGGGGGGGGGGGGGGGGGGGGGGGGGGGGGGGGGGGGGGGGGGGGGGGGGGGGGGGGGGGGGGGGGGGGGGGGGGGGGGGGGGGGGGGGGGGGGGGGGGGGGGGGGGGGGGGGGGGGGGGGGGGGGGGGGGGGGGGGGGGGGGGGGGGGGGGGGGGGGGGGGGGGGGGGGGGGGGGGGGGGGGGGGGGGGGGGGGGGGGGGGGGGGGGGGGGGGGGGGGGGGGGGGGGGGGGGGGGGGGGGGGGGGGGGGGGGGGGGGGGGGGGGGGGGGGGGGGGGGGGGGGGGGGGGGGGGGGGGGGGGGGGGGGGGGGGGGGGGGGGGGGGGGGGGGGGGGGGGGGGGGGGGGGGGGGGGGGGGGGGGGGGGGGGGGGGGGGGGGGGGGGGGGGGGGGGGGGGGGGGGGGGGGGGGGGGGGGGGGGGGGGGGGGGGGGGGGGGGGGGGGGGGGGGGGGGGGGGGGGGGGGGGGGGGGGGGGGGGGGGGGGGGGGGGGGGGGGGGGGGGGGGGGGGGGGGGGGGGGGGGGGGGGGGGGGGGGGGGGGGGGGGGGGGGGGGGGGGGGGGGGGGGGGGGGGGGGGGGGGGGGGGGGGGGGGGGGGGGGGGGGGGGGGGGGGGGGGGGGGGGGGGGGGGGGGGGGGGGGGGGGGGGGGGGGGGGGGGGGGGGGGGGGGGGGGGGGGGGGGGGGGGGGGGGGGGGGGGGGGGGGGGGGGGGGGGGGGGGGGGGGGGGGGGGGGGGGGGGGGGGGGGGGGGGGGGGGGGGGGGGGGGGGGGGGGGGGGGGGGGGGGGGGGGGGGGGGGGGGGGGGGGGGGGGGGGGGGGGGGGGGGGGGGGGGGGGGGGGGGGGGGGGGGGGGGGGGGGGGGGGGGGGGGGGGGGGGGGGGGGGGGGGGGGGGGGGGGGGGGGGGGGGGGGGGGGGGGGGGGGGGGGGGGGGGGGGGGGGGGGGGGGGGGGGGGGGGGGGGGGGGGGGGGGGGGGGGGGGGGGGGGGGGGGGGGGGGGGGGGGGGGGGGGGGGGGGGGGGGGGGGGGGGGGGGGGGGGGGGGGGGGGGGGGGGGGGGGGGGGGGGGGGGGGGGGGGGGGGGGGGGGGGGGGGGGGGGGGGGGGGGGGGGGGGGGGGGGGGGGGGGGGGGGGGGGGGGGGGGGGGGGGGGGGGGGGGGGGGGGGGGGGGGGGGGGGGGGGGGGGGGGGGGGGGGGGGGGGGGGGGGGGGGGGGGGGGGGGGGGGGGGGGGGGGGGGGGGGGGGGGGGGGGGGGGGGGGGGGGGGGGGGGGGGGGGGGGGGGGGGGGGGGGGGGGGGGGGGGGGGGGGGGGGGGGGGGGGGGGGGGGGGGGGGGGGGGGGGGGGGGGGGGGGGGGGGGGGGGGGGGGGGGGGGGGGGGGGGGGGGGGGGGGGGGGGGGGGGGGGGGGGGGGGGGGGGGGGGGGTGACATATCGCTGCGTCTCATAGTTGGGTCTGTCCGACTCGGACCTTATCTCAACTCGGATCCGACTACGTCGAATCCGACCAGACCTTTCCAAGCCCATATTATCCGGTTAGCATCCAATGCTCCATGGCTAGTGAGACCAAGCCATCAACCGTGTCATATGCTAGTCTAGTTGGCTGCGCGTCCACACAGCCCTTTCGACTAGGGACCTTTTAGGACAGTCATCATACAATGCATAGTCCCACAAACAAGTCACGTACTTGCTGATACACATCATTGATACTGTCCAAGGACTATCTTTATTCATAAACACATAGGAAATATCATCATACATGATTGCCTCTAGGGCATATCTCCAACAAGGGGGAACTCTCCTCCCATCTAGGGGGGAGGCCAAGGAAGAAGAAGAAGGAGGGGGGCTCTCTCCCCCTCGCTTCCGGTGGCACCAGAGTGCCACCAGGGCAATGATCGTGACGACGATCTACATCAACAATCTTGCTACCATCAACACCAACTCTCTCCCCCTCTATGCAGCGGTGTAACACCTCTTCCCCCCGCTGTAATCTCTACCTAAACGTGGTGCTCAACTCCATATATTATTTCCTAATGATATTTGGCTATCCTATGATGTTTGAGTAGATCTGTTTTGTCCTGTGGGTTAATCGTGATCTTGGTTGGTATGATTGTATATTTTATTTATGGTGCTGTCCTCCGGTGCCCTCCGTTCTCGCGCAAACGTGAGGGGTCCTGATACGTCTCCATCGTATCTATTTTTCCAAACACTTTTACCCTTGTTTTGGACTCTAACTTGCATGATTTGAATGGAACTAACCCGGACTGACGCTGTTTTCCGCAGAATTGCCATGGTGTTATTTTTGTGCAGAAATAAAAGTTCTCGGAATGACCTGAAACTTCACGGAGAATATTTTTGGAATATATAAAAAATACTGGCGAAAGAATCAACACCAGGGGGCCCACACCCTGTCCACGAGGATGGGGGGCGCGCCCACCCCCTGGGGCGCGCCCCCCTGCCTCGTGGGCCCCCTGAGGCTCTACCGACCTCAACTTCAACTCTATATATTCATGTTCGGGGAGAAAAAAAATCAGAGAGAGGGATTCATCACGTTTTACAATACGGAGCCACCGCCAAGCCCTAATCTCTCTCGGGAGGGCTGATCTGGAGTCCGTTCGGGGCTCCGGAGAGGGGAATCCGTCGCCGTCGTCATCATCAACCTTCCTCCATCACCAATTTCATGATGCTCACCGTCGTGCATGAGTAATTCCATCGTAGGCTTGCTGGACTGTGATGGGTTGGATGAGATTTATCATGTAATCGAGTTAGTTTTTTTAGGGTTTGATCCCTAGTATCCATTATGTTCTAAGATTGATGTTGCTATGACTTTGCTATGCTTAATGCTTGTCATTAGGGCCCGAGCGCCATGATT